>PVKU01011765.1:0-40802 GCA_004027475.1 Anoura caudifer | reverse complement strand
CCCATAAAAACATAATTTTATTGAATTGATTTCTATTCAAGTGTATCGTACTTGGTTCTGGTACCTATAAGAAAGTTTTAATAGGAGGAATGCATATGCTTTTGCTAACGAAGCATTTGCAGTTAATTAATTTTTATTTATTGATTGATTTTAGGGAGAGAGAGGAAGAGAGGGCGACAGAGAGAAACATGGATTTGTTTTCTCACTTATTGATGCGTTCATTGAGTGCTTCTTGTATGCGCCCTGACCAAGGATCGAATGGCAGCATCGGCGCAGCCGGACGGCACTCTGACCAACAAACTGCCTGGCCGGGCCCTTAGTTTATTCTTGATCAGTTTTAAAGGGTGGCTCCTAACTCCTCTTGGGGCATGCATTTTGCAGGGTTAGCTACTTTAGAAAGTAAAAGAAATTTCTAAAACCTCTGGCCTAGGTTGATAGATTTGTGGCTAAATCAACAAAGGGTGGATTCAGGTTATGAAAAAAGATGTATAATCCTTCTCTTGCATAAAGTACCTCATCCCCTTTATTTATTTTTTTGTGTCTACTTTTGCATTTTGGTGGTAATCGGGAGGCAAAGATTTGGTGTCTGGCAAATACTTATAAAGTATTCCCCTGGCCCCGTTAATCACTATTCATGTGAAGCTCTCAAGAATGAGAAAGTTCTGTTGAAAACAATTCCAGCTGTGAGCAAGTTGCTATTATCTGCAGTTTGGATTCTCCAACTAGTTACTTTTTGGTCTATCTTACTCTTCTAGATGCTGTTTGTGACATAAGCCAGCTTCTCTAAGTGGTTACACATTATTTGGTGAGAAATACTGAACAAATATAAGCCTGCCAGGTGCTTTACCTAAGTTTTTCCTAAGAAAACCGCAAAGTGCCTTTTATGGGGGTCATTTAAATGAGTTATACCAATAATAAGCAGTGAGATTTACAAATACAAATCGAATGACTCTGTTTATTCATAATAAGAATGGCAAGTAGATATTCTAGAGGTTGCTAAATCAAATGCTAAGTGCCTCAGCTGTTTGAGATTCACCAAGTTTCTTTCTTAATGAGAAACAGATAATGCTGGCTGACAAGAATGCAAACCAAATGGTCCCTTCTGGCCTGATTACAACAGAGGGGAGAATATGAGGCAGAGAGAGATTCCGAACACAATGCACTTCAAAATCAAAAGCCTCCATAGCTCATGCGTTCCAAGGCATACACCAAACTCTTCTCAGCATACATTTAAAATTAAATTCACGTCTGACCGTACCGCTTTTGCAAGCTTCACACCATGCTCGTAAGTGAGAGGTTTTTCTTTCATGTACAGCAAACGGGCCAAGGTTTTGGGGTCATCACGTAGATCAATCTGGCAAAAAACACGCATGTGATAAACTCATTCTTTTCAGGCATGACCAGGTATTTTAAACTGTGACATAATAGACATCCCTCCTTCCCCTTAACATCTATGAAGTTGCCAAATTTTCTTTAAGGAAGCTCATATGCTTGCCCCTTTTACATCTAAAAATTAAAGCAGCTTCTTTGTAAATGTATACCTAAGGCTTTTCTTGTTCTCTTCCCTTCAAAGCAGTAACCCTGGAAGCTGAGGGCTTTCTCCAGTGATTCCGTGTCTGTCTCAGCTGTTTTTGGAATTTCCTATTTATTTGTAGAGCATTCTTACAGGGCATACAAGATCAGTCTTATTCCCTTACAGTGATGCTCATTTGACCCAAACTGTATCACTCATTTTTAATAGTTACTTCCTGGTAAAATAGATAGGTTTTGGCTTTTCTAAACCAAATCTTTACCCTCAAAGGAATGAGGATTTGCCACCTGCGAGGATATTCTAACAAATGTGCTGTGGGCTCTGAAGGCAAGTCCTGAAGAGGAGCTTCCAAAGGGTTTGCTCAAGGAGTAAGCATTAATCTTTTCAAAGGTAGAACTACTCTGAAAATAGCATGTATGTTTGGATTAGGTTTTCTAATTTAATTAAATATTTTAGTTGCTTTAAAATCTCGCTGTGTATGAGAACCCACGCATCCATGGATGGGTGTGACTGTGGGTACATGCAGGCTTGTGCTTTAAAGAAAAAAAACAATATATTCATATATTAGGGTCCTGTCTATGAGCACATTGTGCAGCTTTACTAATCCGTGTAGCTTTTTGGTTTTTGGCTTTAATTATTCAACTTGGCGCTTGAGTCATATAGAGATGTTCCCCTGTCCCGTCACATAATTTGGCAGCAGGATATCTGGGCTGTATCGATATGGCCAATTGGGAATTATTGGGAATCAGTGCAAAGGACTTCATTTAAACAATTAACTTACAGAACAGGATCATCAACTACATTATTATTTATAAATGTGTCAACTATATGTCCATATCTTCTCTAGAAAACATTTTTTACTTTATTTTTTATTCTTTCTTTAAAAAATATTTTATTGATTGTTATTGCAGTTGTCCCATTTCCCCCTCTTTATTCCCCTCCACTATGCACCCCCCTCCCACCCACATTCCCCCCTTTAGTTCATGTCCATGTGTCATACATACAAGTTCTTTGGCTTCTACATTTCCCACACTATTCTTGCCCTCCCCCTGTCTATTTTCTACCTATCATCTATGCTACGTATTCTCCGTACCTTTTCCCTCCTCTCTCCTCCTTCCACTCCCCTGTTGCTAACCCTCCATGTGATCTCCATTTCTGTGGTTCTGTTCCTGTTCTATTTGTTTGCTTAGTTTGCTTTTGTTTTAGGTGTGGTTGTTAATAACTGAGTTTGCTGTCTTTTTACTGTTCATATTTTTATCTTCTTTTTCTTAGATAAGTTCCTTTAACATTTCATATAATAATGGCTTGGTGATGATGAACTCCTTTAACTTGACCTTATCTGGGAAGCACTTTATCTGCCCTTCCATTCTAAATGAAAGCTTTGCTGGATAGAGGGCAATCTTGGATGTAGGTCCTTGCCTTTCATGACTTGGAATACTTCTTTCCAGCCCCTTCTTGCCTGGAAGGTCTCTTTGGAGAAATCAGCTGACAGTCTGATGAGAACTCCTTTGTAGGTGACTGTGCCCTTATCCCTTGCTGCTTCTAGAATTCTCTCCTTCATTTTAATCTTGGCTAATGTAATTCTGATGTGCCTTGGTGTGTTCCTCCTTGGGTCTACCTTCTTTGGGACTCTCTGAGCTTCCTGGACTTCCTGGAAGTCTATTTTCTTTGCCAGATTGGGGAAGTTCTCCTTTATTATTTGTTCAAATAAATTTTCCACATGTTGCTCTTCCTCTTCCCCTTCTGGTACCCCTGTAATATGGATGTTGGGATGTTTAAAGATGTCCTGGAGGTTCCTAAGCCTCTCCTCATTTTTTTTGAATTCTTGTTCCTTCATTCTTTTTGGTTTGGTTGTTTCTTTCTTCCTTCTGGTCCACACCATTGATTTGAGTCCCAGTTTTCTTCCCATTACTGTTGGTTCCCTGTGTGTTTTCCTTCATTTCACTTAGCATAGCCTTAATTTTTTCATCTAATTTGTGAGCAAAATCAACCAATTCTGTGAGCATCCTGATCACCAGTGGTTTGAACTGTGTATTTGATAGGTTGGCTATCTCTTGGTCACCTAAAAGTATTGGCTCTGGTGCTTTGATTTGTGCTTTCGTTTGAGCCATTTTTTTCTTTTTTCTTTTTCTTTTGGTCTGGTTGTGCCAATTACGTATGAGGGGCAGAGCCTTAGGTGCTCACCGGGGTGGGGCAACCCAGCTGCAGAGTTGTGACGCTATATGTGGGGGCGGGGTCAGAGAGGGAACAATGCTGCTTGCTCTGCTCTCTCTCAGATTTCAGTCCCCTCTGTGAGGCTGGGAGTCTCTCCCAGCACCTCAACCCCCACAAGTGTTTTCAATTGGTGCTTTTAGGCTTTATTTCCTGGCACTGGGGCTCCGGGTTGCGCAGTCTGTCTCGCTGCCTGTTTTGCCTGGTTTATCTGTGTGTGAATGTGTGACCTCGGTCAGCCTCCTTGCACACCTCGCTGGGTCTGCTCATTGCCTCCCTGCGCCCAGGGTCTGCTAACCACCTCCTGTGAGCCTGGGGTGTGCCAACTGCCTCCTGTGCATCCGAGACCACCAATCACTGCTTTTTCCTGCCTCTATCACTCTCTGCTGGCTGCTGACTCTGCCCCTCTTACAGGTCTGGATGAATCATTGTTGGACTTCCTTACAATTTAATTTTCTATCTGTTGTGGTTATTTTTTTGTTTCTAAATTTTTGTTGTCCTTAATTTTGGTTGTGAGAGGAGGCACAGTGTGTCCACCTACACCTCCATCTTGGCTGGAAGTCTTACTTTATGTTTTTTAAACATTTATCTTTGTCAAGCAGAATATACAATGAAAAATAGAAAGCAGCAACCTATGAGACAGACAATAGAGCCCTTCAATATTTTTCCTTTCTATGTCTTTGGGATAGTAATTTAGGTTTAACACAGCAAAGAGGAAAATCCATTTAAAACTATACAAATATACAAAGTTGGAACAATATTTAAAACGTTTGTGCAATTGCTGTTGGAAATTCAAACAGTGGATCTTTATTAGCTTTCAAAACACTTTTAAAGGCTTTTACAGTTGCAGTTTTGTTTCTCTGGTGTATCTGTTTTCACTTTGGTCTAAGTTCTGGAAGACCAAGGGGCTTACAGGGAATGGAGAGGGGTGAATTTCTGAATTCCCTACCCAAGAGTGTTACTAGGGAGTTCTTTCCATGATGTGACCTGGGGTCATTTTGACATTTGCACCTATTTTGTGGTTTTCAAACAATCATGGATTTCAGATATAAAACATATTAGGTGATAGGCGTAATTGATAGCCCCACTTCAGTCCTCTGGCTCAGGGCTGCAGATGGGTGCCTATTTCAAAATTACTTTGTTATTTAAAATAAAAAGCCGAGAGATTATTTCTTAAAGGTCATACCCAAACTTCCTGCCTCACATTAAATAGCTCTGCTGTCTTTTCAACTATGGCTAAATAATTATGCAGATCTTAAGAACGGGCTGTTCATGGGATTGATGTCTCTGAGATCCTCTTCTGTGTGTTTGGTAGACTAGGGTGTTCAAGAGATCCCTAAAGGCTCTTCCCCTTTTGCCACCCTCCCCCATTCCACCCACCTGTGCCCTGCCAGTGCCCGCCTTTTATCTAACCTGGGTTCCTATGAGGACATAAGGCACATGAGGCATGCAGTCCTTCAGCTCCGGGACCCATTCCTCCTGGACATTGTGGTAAGAGGCAGGATTGACGACCGAGAAGCAGATCAAAAACACATCAGTGTTGGGGTAGGAGAGAGGCCTCAGCTGGTTGTAGTCCTCCTGTGGGAAAAGCAAAGAGTTTGTGCAGCCTGGGTGAGGTGGGTGCCATGTGGTTCAGGGAGCCACACGGCAACCTTTCACTGTGACCTGCTCCTTCCCCTGCCCTGGGACCTGGTGCTTCCTTGTATTACTAAAAATTAAAGGGCCATCAGTTAGAAAAACCTTTGTGTTGTATAAGGAGATTATGAATTGCTCTCTTTTAAGATGAATTTTTAAAAATATAGTTTTTAATAGCTTTAGTGAGATAGTTTACATACCATAAAATTCACCCACGCAATGTGTATAATTCAACAGGGATTATTGCAATTCTACTATCACATTGAAACTGTGTTGTATTGAATATGGATTTAAATTAGTGGGCCATTGGCCAAGGCACAGGAACTCTCTCCTTATACAACTTTTTAAAATGGCATTCCAATGTAACATTATAGAAAAGCTAACTAAAATGCAAAACAAGAGTTGTTGCCAAATCAGACACCACAATAGTGGAGGAAATATATTGTGGGTGGGTTTAGAGCTCAGAATTTGGGATTTGTTTCTAAGTTTACCCAAAGGCCATAGTGCGGCTTAATAAATAAAATGTCAGCTTAATTCTTTTCTCCCGAAAGAGTTTTCAGACCAGAAGGTGCTCTGGCGGGAGAGCTCCCGGTCCCGTGAGGTGTGTACGTGTGTGCTGTGCTGGTGGGAGGTGGTAAAGACGCAGGGAGGAGGCGGGCCATGTCGACTCTGGGAACTGCCAGCACGCACCTCTTGTTCCACACAAAACGTAGCGGGAAGTTCCGAGGAAAAACCTGCTATTTCAGTAGAACATTTTATATATTTTCATAGAATTTAGTAACAAGCCAAAAGAAATTTCATATGTGTACATACTTTTGCTATATAAGTGCATATAGTATGCATACCTACATGTCCTCACACACCACGATGGTGCGTGTTTATACACACCACATACACTTTATGTATGTATACACACCACACACATGCATACAAGTACACAGGTACAACCAAACATGTATATTTACACTTACCACATACATTTGTACATAGATGTGGAACAACATGTAAATTCATTTTTTAGGGTCTGGACCACTGTCCCTAATATTTAAAAAAAATTGTAAAACTCATATATGCTTACTGCAAAAATTTGAACATTCCAGTAGTACCTGGAGTAGAAGTGAAACTTTGTTACCATTTCCTATGTGATCTCTAACAGTATTTCCTCTCTTTCCAGAGGAAGCCACTACTTAATAGGATTCTTTCATGTTTCATGTGTGCAGCATGGTGGTTAGGTAATCATACATTCTACAAAGTGGTTCCCATGATGTCTCAAGTACCCACCTGGCCCTGTACCTAGTTATTACAGAATTATTGACTATGTTCCCTTTGCTCTACTTTACATCCCTGTGACTATATTGTGACTATCAATTTGTACTTCTTAATTCCTCACCCTTTTCACCCAGGCTCCCAACCCCCTCCGGCAACCAACAGTCTGTATCTATGAGTCTGTTTCTATCTTGTTTGCTCATTTATTTCGCTGTTTAAATTCCACATATAAGTGAAATCATATGGTATTTGTCTTTCTCTGTCTGACTTTTTTCATTTAGCATAATGCCCTCTAGGTCCACCTGCTGTTGCAAATGGTAAAATTCCATTTTTTTTATGGCTGAATATATATTCCATTGTATATATGTACCACAGCTTTTTTATTGTCTATTGATGGGGCAGGCATTTTATATCTATATAGATATTAATATGAGACACACAATAGGTTTATAAATATAAAATAATTATATAATTTATATTGTTTTGCCACTTTTTAAAAACTTATTGTGTCCTGGATATTTTAAAACAGCAATGTCACCATCTTTCTATGGACCCTATTAATGTCTTTTTAAAAAGGGGGTGCACACGTACAGGGTGGGGCAACAGTAGGTTCACAGTTGTTTGTATGGAAAATGATACAATAATTGATAAATAATAGTGCAAGAATAGACTCTGTGTTTCACACACTCACAACTGTAAACCTTCTGTTGCCCCGCCCTGTACATGTACACATGTGGCCGGAAGGAAGCTCCTCAGGTTGTGAAGGGTGCTTGAGGTTGGTGGGCATCCATTTATCTACGGTTTAGCTATTCCAGGTACCCAGCACACAGGGCTCAGTACGCATGCCTCCTACTATTCCTGCTGCTAGTGCTATTAACCTAAGCAGAGGTTTTTGGTCACCTAAACAAAATGCAATGCAAGATGGCAAGGATGCTGAAAGATCCTAAAATCCTAAAAATAAACCAAAAGAATTTAAAAAATTAGTTACTGTGGGTCATTTACCATATTTCTATTAAAGCAAATAAGTGGAGTTGGGTTCTTTGCTGAATAGCATTGGTCCTGCTAGGCAATCAGTCTTAGTCAAGCTGTGCCCTGTCTGTGTGTCTGTGTGTCTGTGTGGCGGCAGAGGCGGGGGAAGGGGATGGTGCGTGTATTGTTACCAGCCTCCCCTCTTTACATAGTTAGCCCCCAAAATGAGGTCTTGCCTTGCATGGTCTCTTAGCCTCTCTTCTTTCTCTCTGGGACTTTCTCTCTGTGAGTAGCCATGGGACCCCGACGCTAAGAACTCCTTCCCAGGCCATCACCTACAGCTGTTTGTGACAACACCTGCCCTCTGCCACTTGTTCCTCCATCTGGACCGTCAAACAAGCCCCACTTATACTCCGTCCACAGCAAATATCCCGTAAGTACTGCTGGCTGATGAGCTGACACTGGGTCTTCAGTGACCTGCAGCTGAACACAGGGCTCTTCCACGGGCCACTTACTGCGGTAGAATCGCCCGCGGAGTTTGAGAACATCGTGGTGCCCTGTTAGCCAACTGCTTGCCTTTACCAACTCTCCTACTCTGGGGTTGAGTAAACCGGAATCTCTGGAGAGTGGGCTTGCATACCTGGGCTTTCTCACTTCATTGGCCTGGAGCTGAGAACCACTGACTTTCATCATCATCATCGTCTTCACCAGCAACCGAAGATATTCAAGGGTTTATTCCTAAGGGCTGGGCATTGTTTCAAGCACTTAAATGCATTGTCCTGTTGAATCCTCACCACTGGGAAGATGGTACCATCAATATCATGTTTCATAGGAAAGGAAGTTAAATTTAGCAGAGGTTTGGTGATGGACAAATGTCACAGAACTACTAGATATCAGGATGGGGTAATTAGCCTGAATCCGACTCTAGCTCTTAATTGTGACCACACTATTTTCTTCAGAATTTAAAGTGGCAGGTTAAGCATTTTCTTGAATATTCAGTTATCCAGGAATCTTAATGCAGACTCATGCTTTACCCAGGGATCTAAGAAATTTAGAGAGCCTGGGGTATAGCATCTATTTCATAGCCTGCATCTGTCAGACACTACCACCAGATGGCAGCAGACACTGCATATTTAAAATCTCGAAGCCAAAACACAAAACACAATTGGGAAAAATGTCAATAGATGATGTATTACATAGGAACATACAACTGGTAGTTTGAAAGGATCATGTTTATATTTGGCCGTTTCCACAGAAGCTGTCAAAGGAGTCCCTCCAGCCGAGTGACTTCTGAATGGGTCCTTCCGTGGGCCTGTCCTGCTCTGCCTTCTGAGGTCTCTGCTGCGGAAACCTGCGCTATTCCACTGGAAGAGACTTACTGTGCTAATTGGCTTGTCTAGCACTGTTAAGGATGTGTTATGGATTATATAAGTGAATAAGAATTGGAAAGCCAGTTGAGGGAAAGAAATGCAAATATGGGAAACGGTTCAATATGGGAAAGTGAGATAGGTGAAGATTTTCTTGTTCTTTGTTAGCTCTCTGATGATAGGATAATGTAGAATATTTATTTGACTGAATCGGGAAAATACAATTTCAAGGCTGGAGGAGGTCTTACAGATCAGTTAGCGCAGTGGCTCCCAAAAGTACGGCCCCTGACTGGCAGCACCGGAATTGATTGGTAGCTCGGTAGGCAGGCACGTCCACCCCTAGGCCCTGCCCAGCCCTCCTGAAGCTGAGGCTGTGGGGGAGGGGGACTGCACCATCTGTGTCCCAACATGCCTTCCAGGTGACTCTGTTGCAGCTCAAGTTTCAGAACCATAAGTTATGAGCTTCCCTTTCACCTCAGCCAATTTTATTGTTTAAGAAACCAAAGTCTAGACAGACTAATTGATTGCATTGGGACTACTGAGCAAACATACCTTCAAAGAAGCCTCACACCTGGGCTGGTGGGGCTCCTTTGAGCCCCCATTTGCCACTGGCTGCAGCTATGATCGGTGGCAGGGGGTGAGGGTTAATAACAGGAAGCATCCCCTGGGGACTCAGACCGCCGCAGTGGGATGTTGAGGGACCGGCGCCAGTTGATAACTTAAGTGACTCTTTGTATGTGTGTGCGCGATGGAGCGCATTTTGAGCCCAGGTCGGAGGCTGAGAGAGGGAAAAGGGCTGTGAGGAGGGGATAAACGGTGTAGCTGGTATTTGACGTGGGCAGTGGAAGACCAGTGCTTGAGTGCTTCTTGAAGAGACAATGTTTTAATCTAAAAGAACAACTCAAATGCGGCTTTGGGGGGTTAAAGTGGACAAAGAGGCAGGGGTGAGAGTAGCGGGGTGGGGGGGGAGTGAGGGGGTGGGTAAGGAGGGATCTGGGACAAGGTAGGCTTTGAGTACGTCCCACCCAACTTCACCCCAAAGGCAGGAGAGTGTTTGGTTGGAAGGCAAATCCGGTGTTCTGGGACGACTGTGGGTGACTGTGAGGAAAGTTCAGGCCTAGCTTTAGCATCAAATGCACAGGTGAGGCGTGAAACCGCTAGACCAGCCCTTCTCAGACTTTATTTACATTTGAATCCCCTGGGACCTTGTTAAAGTACGGATTCTTATTCAGCAGCAGTTTTGGGATGAAGCCAAAGAGTTGGCATTTCACACAGTTTCCGGTCGTGCTGACCCTGCTGGTCTAGGGACCACACTCTGAGTGGCCAGGAGCATTGCGCTGCAAGCTCCTTCCCCCCTCCTCCCACCCCTTATCCCCCACACCCACAGTTAATTGGAAATAGAATTGCTTCCAAGTCTTCCTGGGTTTAGCGACATTTATCCCAGATTTTCAGCACATCTCCTTTCAATGTTGTCCCATAAATACACTCCTATCAGTCAGGCTTGGTTTGGAAAATCTGGGCAACACACCTTGGATGGCAGTGTAGTACAGTGCCTAAGAGCATGGGCTAGGGAGCCACGTTCTCTGGGTTCAAATCTCAGCCCTGCCGGTGGCTGATATGTAATCCTGAATAAATTCCCTCTGCCTCAGTTTCCTGTCTATAAAATCAGGTTGATAATAGTGCTGGCCTCATAGGACTCTTTATGAGTATAAAACGTGTCAATAGTTACAGTCCTTTCAGAACAGAGTCTCGAATATAGTAAGCTCTCTCGTGGTCAAGAGTCCATCCTCCGTCCCGTGTCAATGACAGCTGCTGTGTCCCGACCCTCGTTGGGTCTCAGGGCTGAAACTGAAACGAACTTTCCCTAAACTGAGTAGTAACGAGACCCACATGTTTACATGCTCTGGCTGAACCTCTGATAATGTCCCTGCAGATTCATTTTTCTTAATTTGGGGAAAAGTAAGATGGTGTTCTAAGGTTACCTTTACCACTAACATTGTGTGGGCAAACTGCTTCCTAACCCTTAATCTGCACACTTCCAAAACCACAGTAAGATGCATGTGAGCAAGAAAGGGTGAATTGCTCACTGAGGAAAAACACGTATTTTGAGGTTTCAGGCAAACTTTCCATGGAGGATTGATGCCAGGTTCTGTGCTCCAGATGGCCTCACTGGGTGAGCCAATAGCAAAGGGGAAGACTGGTGTCTTTCCAAGTGGACCCTGGGTTGCCGGTAATGAACCCCAGATGCACTTGCCCCCCTGCCTGGTCCCTCATCTCTTCAGTACATTGGGGACAAGGGGCTTCAGAAATCAGGGCCAGTGAAGACGTGCAGTGTGCAGCCCTGGCTGAGGGGAGCAGCCGAGGGCCTTCCATCTCCCATGATCCGACAGTCACTGGTGACAGCTAAGCTGCCATGGGCTGTGGTTTCTCAGTGACAGACACCATTGAGTGTTTTCCCCGTGGGGCTTGTGTGCAGAGGACTCAGGGGATTACCCTGCTGAGAAACCAGTTCCCTGACACCAAAAGATTCTTGTTCCTCCCTGGCAGGGCCACTGACTACCACTTTTGCAAATGTTGCCTTTGAGATATGTCCATCCTGGAGTTTGGCCTGAAAGGCCACAGTTTGAGCAGGGCTTTGCCCACACTGCCCCTGGAAGCCAGGGTCCAGTCAGAGAAGGAGGCAAGATGTCTTAGTGCCACGGCTGGCTCCAACTCTAGATACTGGGCAGGGGGTGGGAGGGTGCTGGGCTCAGAGCCGTGACCTGGGAAAGACCCCTCTCCTCGTTTGGCACTCCTCCCCCGGAGAATGCCCAGGCTCTGCTCCAACATCCCCACCCAGCATCCTGCTCTCACTTGGTCTCTCATGACGCACTCTAAACAAACCGGCCTGTGAGCACGTCATGGAAAAGTCAGCTCTTGGACTCCTTGTAGCTGAGCCAAAGCTCTGAACTCTAGAGATCCCTTTGAGAGAGACTTTCAGTAATGTGCTCCAAGGGACATGTGCCGAGCAGGATGAGCTGGCGAGATCTAACGAGATCTGCCTCGCAGGCCTGGCCTTATTGCCTCCCCAGTGTGAGCTGAGGGCTAGGAAGCAGACTCACCGGAGGAAAAGCCCTCACTTCATTGCCTCACCTAATGTCTGGAATTCTACCTAACAGATGAACTAGAGTTCTGTAGACTTTGTCTTTGAAGGACTTCACTTTAAGTTCAAATATTAATGTGTTCCAGAGTTTTGGGGAGAGAGTAAAGTTTCATAGCAGCTGCCATGTGCTGCCAGTATATGTATGTGACTTCATTGTAGATTGTCTTTAGCAAATGCTTGGCTGATTGGTGAAGGCTGGGAGTGGGTCTCAGGTGGGGCCAGTGGGGTTTGCAGTTGTGCCCAAGGCTGACAAGGTGCAGCCAAGCGGTGGGGACCAGGTGTGGCCAAGCCGGGGAGCAGGTCAAATGATTTTGTTCAGGGGTAGCTTGGAGGGTAGAAATAATGAGTTCCTATCACTTTACCTTTCAAAACACTTGTGCTTCTTGAGGTTGGTTTCATCAACTCTGACCCCCAGCTGGCTCAAGACAAAGGAGAGAGACACTGCTCCTTGGTTTATTCATGAAAGAAAGTCTAATTATTCACAGCCAAATGGAACTCTACAGCAGCGCTCAGAGACTTATTTCCTGTTTTGTGGTTCAGGGAGCAATCAAGTTTGAGGTTACCTTTTTCTTATTAGTAACTCTGGCCAAGTGAGTATTTTTGAGTTAGTTACAGATGTTCCTTAGCTATGGGACTGCAGCAACATTACTAGAGTATAACTGAGGACGGTGGACTATTCTACCTGAGGCAGGGAATGGAGCTTTTGAGACAAGGCTTCTAAATCAAATTTGTTACAAAGTCTTACTGGCAGAGTCACAGAACCGTGGGAATCAACTAGGGTAATAGTTATTTCTACCACCTTCGATGTTAGGAGCTGCGCTTTAAGCGCCCAAAACTTCTAGAGTAGGGCTTCTCAAATTTTAATGTGCATACGAGTCACCTGGGAATCTTTTAAAAATAAATTTTAGAATTTAGTAGGTGGGGCCTGAGATCTACGTTTCTAACAAGATCCCTGGTGACATCAATGCTGCTGGTCATTGGACCACACTTTGAGTGACAAGCTTCTAGAACAGTGGTTCTCAAAGTATGGTGTACAGACCAGTGGTGGAATCACCAGGAAACCTGTTAGAAATGGAAATTCTTGGGCTCCACCTGTAGAGTAAGGAGCTCTGGGGCCGGGCCCAGTGGCTGTTCTGTTTTTTTTTTTTTTTTTTTTTTTTTTTTAATTTTAAATTTTTTTATTTTACAAGGTCTCCAGGTGATCCTGATGCCTGTTCAAATTTGAGAACCACTGGTCTGCAAAATGAACTACCTGTCATCCTTTAGTGTAACAAATTCCGACATTTAATAATCTTTTCCTGCTGAAAGGTCTCCCTTAGGTCCAGCCTCAAGTCATTTTGCTTAATTACTCCATTTCTTTTAGGCTTTCTTGGAGTTCATCTTTTCAATGTCCTCATCACAGAATTTGAGGCCTAGAAGAAACTGTAAGACATGTTCCGATTCCTTTTCCTCATGTTTTATGGCCCCGTACGAACCTTGTCTACCTCTGAGCCTTCAAAGTAGCTGCTGGGAAGGATTAAAGTGAGAATTAAGTTGAAGAAATACCTATAACCCACTTGTTATTATATTTTATCATCCCTGTCCCCTTTGTCAGAGGACTGGGTCATTCTTTAATTTGGAGATTAAAGACCGTTTTTCACGGCCTTAGAGCTTCAGCTCCTGTACTAGTATTATTTAAAATTATTTTCTATAAAGGACAGAGCAGTGGGAAGGAAAAATTAAATTCTACAAGAGCTTTTAAACCATTTTATTGAATTTGAAATTAAATAGAGGCCTGGGGAAGTTGTCCTGGGGGCAGTTAACACACAGAAGCTAACGACCGCCATGGATTGCTGTATGAGTAGGGAGACACGATGGGTCTGAGGGGCACAGAGCACTTTCTAGAAGACAAGGGAAACAGAAAGAGTCAGGCAACAATTCTTGCCATATTAAACTGTTCAGACTGGATTTATTATCTATAAAATCTTACTGTTGGGGAGAAGGATGTAAACCCCTCTGTCTTTAAGGCTGTGAGTCCCCCGACGAAGTCCCCCGATGAAGGGGACAACCCAGTGGTTATGTAATTGAGTTAGGCAACTCCAGGTCAAAGAGCAGTATTCCCCTAATGCTGAAATGCTTTCTGGTGAAGGAGTAGCCATGTGTGAGCTGCCCTGAGCCCCTTGTATTCAGTTCAAAGGAGCCAAACCAGTTTTCCATATTGGGTGTCTGGGGCGTCCTTTCCTAGTTGCGTGTCTTGGTAATGACATGAGTGAGCTCTCCTCTCCCCAGAGCAGAGCTGGCCCCAACAGTCATCTGCTGATGAGGGGAAACTGGATGCTCTTAGGAGCTTTGGGTCTCATGCTAGATCTTCCAAGTTCCCCACTGCCTAGACCTGCCCAACACCAGCCTTTGACGTTCCACAGATATTTCTATAGTGGTCCTTGCAAATGCATATAGAGATCCCAAAGGAAATGCCACTTACTATTTTTTTCTAGTATAGAGCTTTCAAGTTGAGCAAAAAGACATATCTCCAGATAACTGAAAAAAAGGCCTAGGCAAACATGTAACTATAAATAACAATTACCAGGAAACTCACAGTGGGAAACAGCATGGTCAGACATTCACTCCAAAGGACTTAAGATGCAAGATTAAACAACCTGCTGATTTTGTCCTAAATAAGTAACACAAGACATACGGTAACAAAAGGTCTATCAAAGAAATTGGCCCACAGTGATCGATTGCTTGACCACTTCCCCTGCAACCCGTGAACTTATAACATTAGAAACATTTCATAATGGAGCATAGGGTATGAGGAAGGAAAAATAAAGAGGCATTTTCATCCAAGTAGAACATGTGCTAACTAATTAAGTGTTCAGAGTTCTAGTTCATTGCCTTACACTATTGGTTGGCCTGGTTTTCCAGCTTGAAGAAACATATCTGATGCAGTGAGAATATTTCAAAAATCTTAGAGAATTTAGAGACAACCTCTAGCCATTCAGAGGTTGACCTTCACTTTTGGAAAACATCTAGTTCTGGCTTTTCTTTCTCCCAACACTCTGTCTTCTTCCTACCCCCTGGCTCCGCATCCCCTACCTCTTTCTAGACTTTTGCACAGCTCATGAGGCAATTCAAAGAAAGACGGGCAAAGAATATTACAAGAAAAAAATGGGTGAAACTCATATTTGTGACATAGACTCAGTAATCATAGATTTGGAATTGATATGGGTAGGAGGAGTCTAGAATGGAGAGTCTTGGCCAAATATATTATTTTGGTTATTGTCAGTCATCAATTAGTGAATGAATCATTATTTGCCTATCAAAATACCTTGAATGATGTAATGGTTTAGTTCTTTGTAATTATAAATACTTTTATGACATTAAGAATGTACTTGGTTGTCATTTGGGTAGACAATGATCAGAAGAGGTAGTATCTATTGAATGAATCAAGATAATGAAAATGAATGAAGATAATAATAAATGAAGATAATAAAAATGTACCTGTCCTGCGGTGTCATACAGTCCGAGCAAGTGTTGCTTGCCTCCCACGGTCACGGTAACTAGAGGAGAAGAGGAGAGGAGAGCCCGTCAATACAAGCGGCCATCAGGAGCCCTCACATTTCTGCATGCCAGCATTTCCCTGGACAGCGAGGATAAGCATATGCCTCATCCATGTGTATTCTAAACCAAGTTGGCAGCATGATTTCCAAATGAAAGACAACCTTGGGCCTTCATTTGGAAATCAGTGACAGTAGACGAGCTAAGCCAAGTCCAAATTTCTCAAATGAGAAGAATAGTATTGGAGCTGCTAAGGCACTCTGTAGGCTGCTCAGTGGTCCTTATTAGGCCCTAAAATATCAAGCTCATGAAGGAAAAGAATGCTGAACTTATTCTTGGCTAGGTTATCTTCTCCTTTCCTTTGGTTTGAGTCACCTTTCCAGGCACAGAATTGTGTAAACAATTTCTCTGTTAGAAATCTCCATTTTTATCAGTCTTTGAAATGTTAATAAGACCCCCAAACAAAGAACATTAACCTACATGCATATTTTATACCCCATAAAGCAAAGCAAATAATGAAATGAGATGGAATTTATATTTATTTTAATAAGTTTTTTTAAAATTGAGTATTCCTGTGCATTAGCTCAACTGATTCATTGCCATGTTGAACCTTAGTTGAAGGAGGACATAGTTGGGCAGGTTCAGTTTTACATGCTTGAAGGGTGTACATAGAATGAAAAGTGGAGAGTTTGATTTACAAAGCAGGCTTAGTGCTCTGTGAAGCAATTGTATCCAAAAGTGAGAAGTGATAGAGGGATGCCAACCACTCTGTACAAGTCTGCAGATGAAATAAACTCTCAACTTGAAACTAAACTGAGATTGAACAGATTGAATGCAAGATTAATACAATTCTCTTGGTGAGTGGAAAGATCAAATTTAAATAAAAAAATCTCTTTTTGGAAAAGAGAAGTGAAATAGTAAAGCAGAATGTGTGATTTCTCTTAGTTTATTGGAAATTGTATAAATGCAATGTAAAGCTGATTTTTAAAAATTGACTTTACTGGGGTGACATTGGTTAATAAAATTATATAGGTTTCAGGTGTACAATTCTATAATACATCATCTGTATATTGTATTGTGTGCTCACCATCCCAGATCAAGTCAGATTTTTGATGCTTCCTACTATTAGCTGTGCAGGAAATGAAAGATAAACTAAATAAGCAACACTTCAAAGCCGTATTTCCTACACATGCCAGCCAAATTCTCTAGTCTGCTGCTCAGAGTTGCTGATTTGGGACTGGTTTTACTTTTGTTTTCAGGTTAGTGGGCTACATGTATGCAAAGTACTTCTTAATGGCTCTTTCTTCCCAACACACTTGTTTAAAAGCATTGCCTCCGCAGACACTGGGAACCGTTTTTCTGTCTACTCAGATCAGCATGTGTTCAGCTTGATAACATGGCTGTAGCCATTCAGATGAGCTTTAAATGTGTATTTTAAAGTGGTGAACCTGGCTCCATCCAACCTTAGTGTCAATACTGTCAGAGAGGGGATTTTAAGTATTTTTACTTCCTTTCAAATATCAGCCTGGCAATGGAAATGAAGCTGAGACCATGCTGCCTGGACCTCTTTGTCCTATTTTCTCTTCCTCCTCCTGCATACTTTTGTTTAAAAGTCCAGCCAGATGTTCCTGAAATCCACCTAAATTAAAAAAAAAAAAGTTCTTATTTTATTGTATTTTTTCCCCTTGCCTAAATTGTTCTAGGGACCAATTAACTGCCTAGTCAAGGATCAGGAAGAAGGGGAAGAAATCCAGCACATGTAATTTTCTGCCTCCAGAGAGCTGGGCCTCCTGTTCAGGAAACCCCCCTTGGACCATGCCTGGACGCACAGGCCCAGAGGCATCCCTGGAGTGAGCATCAGAAGCTGAGCCCCCCTCAGGGCTCCACTGGGTACTGCAAATGTTCCTCAGCAATGGCTATGACCTTGTCACTGGAGCCCTGAAGCTTCTGTGTGAGCTTTCTCAGAGATCAACCACTGCCTCCCAGCTGCTTGTCCTCAGGATGCACCCTTTCTCCCTTGGCAGATTTGACTGCAAGAACTGTACCAGGCCCGAGGCCAGTACCAGCCTGGGAAGGGTGGGCTGTGGGCTGAGAATCTTCTTTCCCCTCTGGCCTTCCTTTCCTCCGAGGTTTGTCGAGCTCCTGGACCTCTCAGGATTTGGGCGTAGCAAGACTCCTGCCCTGGGCATGGAGAGGAGCATTTTACTGGCAAGGTCTGGGCGTGATGTAGGAAACTCCATCCCAGGGAAACGCGGAGGGGCCTGGGAGCTCAAGTGGGGTAGGACTGTGCGTGCGTACGTGTGCGTGTCTTGCGTGTGCATGCTGGGGGATGTGTGTGGGAACACTGGAGGGGCACTTCTGTGTGTGCGTACAGGAGCTGCTGGAGTGCAGTTGGGAAGAGTGTTCGGAGGATGTGTCTGAGCTGAGAGTCCTGAAGATGCCCCAGAGTTGCCCAAGGTGAATTGGAAGAAGGGATAAGGGTGGCCCAGGAGCTACGCGGGTTGCGCTGGGGGAGGCGGTGCAGAAGAGGTGGACATGCAGGCTCGGGCTGTGCTGGTGCACTGATTTAGACTTGACTCTGAAGGCTTTGTTTAGCAATGCAAGTCCCGCATTCTCCTTTTTCCCGAAGAAAGCAAAAAAGAAGGAATTAAAATAATTTCTGTGGGTTATGGCAAATGGCGACAGGAGGCAGGGTGACATGTTGAGGTGGAAGCGCTGTCGACTTTCTGCACAGTGGCTGTCTGCTCTGTGTGTTTGGCCAGCTCGGCTGGAAGAATCCAAAGCAAGGGAGCAGAGCTCCAGGCCCTGTCTCCGGAAATCACTCTCCCATCCTAAAAGCTAATTTTGTCTTATTTATTCTTTCTTTTCCTTTATTTTTTTTTATTAATGACACTATTACAGATGTCCCCATTTCCCCATCCCCCCTCTTTTGCCCTCCACCCCATTCCCTCTATACTGTTGTCTGTGGCTGAGAGTTACGCATATGTGTTCTTTGGCTAATCCCTTCACCTTATTCTCTCATCTCTGCCCTTTTATTTTCCCATTTTATCGGAAAGAAGATAAATGGATCACACAGTTGATGCTAGAGAACATCTAGGGACAGCCAGAGACAGATCCAATCGTTAATCACAGACTGTGGGTTGTCCAAATGGCTTTGCGAGTCCTTATCTTGGACCAGCAGTGGATGCCTTATTGTTGCCAACAGGCTGCAATGTCCTCTGAGGCCTCTCAGTTTGGAAATGAATCAGCCACAGCAGCACAGAAGGCCCTAAAATGCTAATGGTGAATGTAGTGAGGTTGAGAGAGCAGGATCTTTCAAGTCAGATGGTTCTGCTTTACAATCCTATCCGCTATTCACCTTCTGAGTGACCTTGGGAAAGTCACCTAACATCTCGGAGCCTCTGTTAAAATGGGGGTGATATTACCTACCAAAGTGAGTACTTGTGGGGAGGCAATTAAAGAGAAAATGCCTGGCATACAGCCTGGGCCCATAGTGGGTGCCGAACAATTGTTACTTTGCCTCCTTCAACAAATGCTTATTGAACCTCTTTTAAGGACCAGACTGTCCCGTTCTCCAGTGTATACCCCGTGCACACTAACTGGCACATAGTGGGATCTTAATGTTTGTGAATTACTAGTCACTTTCTACCCTAAAGATAGTTATTTAGTTCTTTGTATTCTATCTTCCAGTGGACAGGAAGACCCTGAGGACAGAATTTCCATACCTAATGTCTCACATAGTACACAGCCCAGATCGTGGTGGATGTAGCAGATACTGAGTACACAGCACATAAATGGAGCACCAGGGTCAACTCAGGCAGAGGAGAGTCCTCCAAAACATGCAGACCAGCAGCGTGAAGCTCCCTGGCAAGACACGAACTGCTGGGAAGTGCCTGCAGCCAGCAAATCTGCTTGGCAGACAGTGGTCAGGCTAAAATCCCAGATCACCTTCTATTCTCGGAGCTATTAGAGTTGTTTTCTGAGTGCAGAGAGGTTTTAAGGAGAGTGGGTCACATGACCTGCTGATGGTTCAGACAGTTCTCTCCATAAAGTGTGAAAAGTTGTCAGTGACCTGTTAAGTATGTACAATGAAGGCCTTCTTGCCAAATCCTTTAAATTCTTTGCTTCCTTGTGCTTCTTCTTTGTGTAGATTGAAGCGCCTCATTTTGTGAGTTGAAGTGAAATCCAAGTCATGGGTTTGATCTCTTGAAGCTCAGTTAGTTTCACCCAGAGAGGAAGTGCCCCAGGCAGGAAGACCTAAGCTTACTCCCCTCAGCACTTCAGCCACCTCACAGAACTGCGTGTCTTTTGCAAACCTGGGTGAGGACATGTTGGTCATTCCCTGTACACCAGCTCAGCCCACCAGTCTGGCCCATCAGCAGCACTAGGAACCTGGTTCAAAGTCCCTTCCTTGATGGGCGGTGGGTTGGCCATCTGAGCTGCCAAGAATGGTCTTTTGAAATTGATGTTATGAATATGTGATGAATCTTGAAAACTCGCACGGTGAAAATGTCAGGCCAGTTAGGAGGAAGCCTCCATGTGCCCTTCCATTCCCAGCACATGTATGGTTGTCTGCATCACTCACGTCGAGTGAATTCTGTTTGGCTGGCAGGATGAAGCAGACCTGACTAGGTGCATGGATGTAGTACCATAAAGGTGCTATTTTGGAGGAAGAAACACTAGATTATAGACATAGCATGCAATGGAATTTTAAGAAAGTGACATGGCTCTCATGTAAATATAGGATGAGTGTATGTCAAAGATTTATTAACTCAGTAATGAGAGACCCAGTAAGATCATAAATCTTGTTCAAAGAGCATTTTGAGGAAGTGGGCATATATATGAAGGGTGACCCCAAAACACCAGAATTACCCTCTGGAGGGCAGGCCCCTTGTAGTACAGACTTCCCTGCTAGGTAGGTGTTGTAGGAACCCTTCTGTATCTGTACCAGCTGGTGTTGTTATGAGAGGCTGCATTTGGCTTCCGGGAGTTTTTCTGAAGACTCCCTTAACACATTTGCCCATTTCATGATGGGTGATTTACAAGTGCACCTGCCCACAACGTGCTGAGTGTTCAGCAGTTTTTGACCGAAACCAGCATGACCCCCGTGGCCAGCTTTTCCTGTTCAGCTGATCTCACCTTGAACAACACTTTTTGTTTCCTTGGAAGAAAACAGTCTTCCAGGAGTAAAGGGGAACATTTTGCTAATGTGGAAGAAGTGAGACAAAAAAACAGCAGAAGCACTAAAAGGCCTCAAAATTGATGAGTTCAAAAACTGTTTTGAGCAGGGGAAAAAAATCTCGACAGGTATATTGCATCAGATGGTGAGTCTCTTGAAGGTGACTGAAGTTTAAATGTGTAAGAACAAATACATAATTTTCATAAATAAATCCCAGGTATTTTGGGGTCCCCCTTTGTAGGTACTTAAAAAGGAAAATGTTAGAATAAGATGGTTATGTTCAACAGAAAACTGATTATTTTCCTATGAAAAAGATAGCCTTTGGTGTTTTCTTTTATACTACGTAGTAATTATTTGCATTTCTACCCCCCAAAATTTACAAGTTAACATGCAACTTCACAAAGTTTAATCTTTTAGTTAACACTTGAATGAAATGAAGGTATATTCATTACCCTAGGTTATTAACCCTGGGGGAGGGTGTGAGACACTGCCCCAGCATGACATTGAAAGGACAACTGCATGTCCTTTGCCTTATGTCCATGCCTGAATTCAAGTCCATTTTCTGCTACTCATGTGGTAAAATGTTGGGTAACTCTGTATGTCTCTCTCTCACCGGAACAATGAATAGATCATGTTTACCCTAAAGGGATGAAGAACTCTTTGTAAGCTATTCAGAAATCAGGGGGTAATCCTCACAGCAGCGTGTCTGTGTCTAGGGGGCTGCAAGAAATGGAGCACTTAGGTGGAAATTCACAATTCGGACCCTTGTCATGCTTGTTGACTAGACATCTTCAGCAGCATCACTGATCTTTTTTGTTTTTCCCCCTCTCTGAACTGACCCTCATCCCCTGCCCTTCCTCCTTTCTAGAAGATCTTATTTGGGACAGTGACTCACCTAGATCCAGTGCCCACCCTTTGGGGCAGCCTGTGTGTGTTTGTGACGGTAGGTTTTATAAGGGACCAACCCAAAATAGGTTAGAACACAGTCTGAAACTACAAATAAACAATACATTTTCATAAACATGAATGGTGGTGAATTCCTTCCTGGTGTATTTTCATCCTTCCCATGTACGTGATCCTCTTAACATGGCTTAAAACCCTTCTCACTCGTCTGCTTGGCTCGCCTCAGCCTGCTTGTTTCCCTTCTCTGCAAAGAATCCTTCTTGTTTCCTCTGTGTGTATGTGTGTGTGTGTGAGAGAGAGAGTAAAATAAATGTTGCTCGAGGAAGGCTCTTACTTGATGTGCTGGCACGAGGTCCTGTTTCTGTAAGTGCAAAGACTGAGGAGAAAAATCCAGTGGGCTTCCTGAAAGCCTGTTAAGACTCTGAGCTGAGGGCTTGCTTTTGTGAGGTCTGCATATTCTTCCTATAGTAACGAGAGTCCATGTGAACAGAATCTTCCCTCCTTCTTCGTGTTTCTTTGATCGGTTAGGTATGCCTGTCGTGACAGGGCATTTGGTTTGTAGCTATTCCATGTTGTAACTGCCCTGGATTTTAAGGTGGAAGAGCTGTTTGGGGCCCTCGACTTGCTGTGAAAGAACTCTAGGACCTTGAGTAAGCCGCAGCTCCCTATATCTCAATTTTTGTTTTTAACTGGCAAAGTGCAATTTATTTGAGGAGCTGAGGAGATCATGAATGTGAAAATTTTGTACAACAAAGCTTACACAAATGTAAGGTGAGCAAATGGCTTCTTATATAACAACACTTTTGGGAACACAGCTTGCTGGAATGAAGCTGCGCTGGTTCTGGGTGTGGGGTGGCTGTTCAGGAAATATCTTTCCTTGCCAGTACTTGTCTGGTGATGGAAGAGGAGGAGGGAGGCGGGTGAGAGAAGGAGAAGGGGGACTTGGAAGTGACTGGGGATGGGGCCACGCCAAAGAAAGAGCCATGATTCCACGACCTCCACATCCTGGAATTTTGGAGTCTTGCTTGGCCCCACTCACCTTTCCTCCCTCAATATCCATTCGGTCTCCACATCTTGCCAGTTCTACCTGGAAGTATCTCTAGAATCAAACTCCTCTTTACCATCCTTGTAGCTGTCTCAGTGCAGCCAGCCCCTCACACCAACCTTGTCCATTGCAAAAGGCTCCATCTCCTGTGCTGCTCTGTCCTCCCTGCCACCCATCCACAGCCAGCAGCTGTGGCTCCTAACCGTCTGCAGCATGCAATTCCAATACCTTCCAAGAGTGTATGAAATCTTCGTAATCTGGCTCCTGGTTTACCTTTCCAGATGTCTTATTTTTTTTTAATGTCCTACAATCCAGACCAATTACAGTCTTTTATACTCATGATGCCTTTGCTTAAGCTGTTCACTCTGGAATTCTAGAAATTCTAGAATACTTTCCCTACCCTTGTCAGCCTGGAAAACTCCCATAACCTGGAAAAATCACTGCCATACTCCTCTTTGATGCCCACCAAATACCTTAAGCCTCTTTTCATGCTTCTTTGCTCATTGGGTCATAAAGTGCTGTGGTTCTTTATTCTCAGGTCCCAGCATCTAGAATGGGCCTGGCATGTAGCTACTGGTCAAGTGACTGTGTAGTGCTAAACTCCAGTGACACTGGAGGTTTTCTCTGAGGCATCTGTCTTCCTGAGATTAGTCTTTGGCTTTTTCCAAAGGGTCACCAGGAGCTTTTCTGGACACTAAGTGGCAGGATGGGGTCACCAGCAATGCTGTCCTACACCGTAGCTGGCCTGCCTGTTCTGAGGGGGTGCCATGGAAACGTGACTCTCCGGGGTGGCACTGTTCCACTTTTCAAGGCGACTGTCACCAGCTGCTGGACTCCAGGCCAGTGGGGCAGGGCCACTGCCAAGGTGTCGTCCTGAGGCTCACTGTGGCTGTGCAAGTTGTGGTAGTCAGGGTCCCTGGCAGTAGCCACAGAGTCCAGGGAACTTCCTTTACTTAAGATGTTGGAAAGAAGTGACTGAATTATAAATAGCATCCGAACATGGAGGCTTGTGGTCTGCAAACCAGAGCATACTCTTGCAGGATCTCCTGTATAAAGAAATACTTTTAAAAAATGTCAGCTCCTTTAGTTATATTCACATATTACTAGAAACTCACAAAGTCAAGCTGCCGTTGAGGTATGGTGAAATAAATAAATACTTTCCATTTTATCCTCAACTTTGACTTGCTGATCTAAATGTTTTGTGGCAGCCACCGGGGGAACGAGTTAAAAACACAGATTCCCTGGTTTCACACCCTACCTCTAAGATTCTGAGGAAAGAGGTCAGGGGTGGGCGCCGAAGCCTGCACTTTTATCACACTCTTCAGGTGAGTGATTCAGATCTGAACCTCAGTTTCTTCATCCTTAACATGGTAATAAAAACTCAATGACTTTATAGTATCCAATCCACTTTAGACAAGTTTTGTGAACAATAGATGAAGTAATATAAAGGAAAAAACTTAAAATTTATAAAACCCTACACAGACATTTTATTTTTAAAATTTTATTTATTTATCTTTAGAGGGGAAGGGAAGGAGAGAGGGAGAGAAATACCAATATGTGGTTGCCTCTTGTGCATCCCCTGCCGGGAACTGGCCTGCAACCCAGGCATGTGTCC
Organism: Anoura caudifer; assembly: GCA_004027475.1. Classification (NCBI taxonomy): domain Eukaryota; kingdom Metazoa; phylum Chordata; class Mammalia; order Chiroptera; family Phyllostomidae; genus Anoura; species Anoura caudifer. Next base: position 16,405 of record PVKU01011765.1, on the reverse strand, counting down.
TGACTGGGAATCAAACTGGCAACCCTTTGGTTTGCAGGCCTGCGCTCAATCCACTGAGCTACACCAGCCAGGCTCCCTACATGGACATTTTTGATCATATCTGTCAAGTAGTATGAAACTAGGCGGTCTGTTTGTAACAACACTCCCCTCTCCTTGTCTAGAAGTAGTCACAGAGGAAACTCAGACACTGGGGTGACTATAAAAGTGGAATAGTGTGTTCCTATCAAGAGTTTTCAAAGAATTATTAGGCTCATAAAAATTCTATCAGGTACCAGCAATAACTAGTTAGAAAATATGAGGGGAAATATGATTTTTACAACAAACAAACACTATAATGTGTCTAGTAATGTGCGAGGCCTTTATGAGAAACCACGCAGGAAGCACTTTGCTGAGATCATAAAGGAAGAGAGATGGGGAAACAACTCATGGTCTTGGGCGTGAAGCTCTACATTGTAAAGATGTTATAACTCCCCAATTTAGTAAGTTCAAGGTAATTCCAATGGGAGTTTTGAGTAGGGAACATGACAGAGGGATTCTCTTTGATGCATAAGGGTGCTTTTTAGTCAGTCAGGAAAATAATTTTCAAAAGAAAATAAAGAATATAGGCAACTTAGAAATAAAAGGCCAATGAACACTAGGGTAAAAAAAAAAAATCCAAATTAAATAAGATGCAATCTTTGGCCTATCCAACTGACGAAAACTGTGAGCCCCAGTGCTGGCGAGCATGTGATGACGCAGCCCTCACATACCGCTGTGGGAAACGCAGGTGGGCTCACCTTTTCTGGCAAACCACTTGGCAGAGTAGATCGAAAGCCTGAAGGCGGGTCTATCTCTGACTCGGCAAGCCTGCTTCTGCAGTGCACTCCCAGAAACAGTCATGCAAGTGCACGCCAGTGTATGTGTGTAAAGGCTGTTCATCAAGTGTGCATGATAGCCATGGGTGGAAACAGCCCAAATGCTTAATAATTGGGGATTGGTCCTCATCAGTTATGGAGCAATCTTACTATGTAACTTTTTAAAGAATATTGATGAAAGTGGTAAAGTATTGAGGATATAATGCTAGATAGTAGAGATAAAATTCTACATTGCATAGGTAAAAATATTTGTAGAAAATGCTTTTAATTTTTTCCATTCTCTGTTACCATGAACATGTGTATCAGAAAAAAGACATTTGGGTGCCCAACAATTGTGGCTGTGTCCTCATTATTACTGTTATACACAGATTGGACTCCATGTCATCAAAGCCGTCTCCCATCACTTCGATTCTACCATGGCTTGTTGGTTCAGTCTCTGATTTTGCCTTGGGTTTGTCCAGACTTGTTTTAGGTGGTGGGACCATGCATCTAGTTTTCTGAGCAGGACCGTGTGATGAATCGGTCCGCTGCTGTGGGACTTTATCAACAGGGTATGGCAGAGCGGCTTATCTTTTTCAGAGAATTACAACGAACCAACCACTCATGTTTTACCTGTACTTGCTTTTGGAAGGTACCAAGAAAATATTGTACATTTGAAGATGCTCGAATCTGCCAAAACATATTCGCTGTAAACTGACAGAAGTATCTGAGCTGTAAAGACCACAGCAGTAAATTCGTTCTAAATAGAGCCCTTTCTTGACAGTGTCTAGGCCTCGTGAAATGAACTAGCCAAATGAATATTTAGAGTGTGTGTTTCTGCTCTCAATAACTTATTTCCCCAAGTATTATAACTATTTGGAGAACATGAGGCAATTTTTCTGCTTTCTACTTTTGTGCATGGTTGTTGTCCTAGATTATATTTATTTGTCCATCTTGTTGTTCCTCAGGATCCTAGAATTTTCTGTACTTGTGGGTTTTTCTCCTTTGTTTCACTTATCTTAGTCTGATATCCCTAACCAGAATAGGTGTTCCTTTCAACTGTTTTTTTAAAAATAAAATTTCTTAACAAGTGTCAAGAAATATTATCTGCTGGTTAATTATGTTTAAAGAAAGATGTACAAGTAACAGTTTGAGATAACACCATCCTTGGATTCTTTCTGCAGTGAATATCTGGAAGCCCATTTTGTAACTTTATTAAGCATTTTCTCAGAATTTGCGTAGGGTAGTATGTGCCACTTTTATGTCTTTGTTCATATATCCCAATTGTTTTTGCTCAAACATCTAAAAATAAAAGTATAATTTTGGGATGCTTGTTAGCAATGTAAGTTCATGGCTAGCCAGTCCTGTTAAGGAGAGCCAGCAAAGGGATGCACTGAGTATTGGCTACCAGCAGAACCTGCGGTACACATTGTCACTCAAAGCTAGAAGGCCTTCTGCCGCGCTTGGCACCTGGGGTCAACTGGGTCAATGGACTAACAACCTAGGGCTTTGAATTCTTATTCTTGCTTTTGCTGATGCTTTTCTGTTAGGTTTTAGGTAAAATACAATCAATCTAGCAGAGTTTCTGTTTACTTTCAAAGATTTAAAAAATTTAACAGATAAGTGGGGAACCATGTGGTATGGTCTCAGTGTGGTTTCACGTCCAAGGACACACCCTGCCAACAACCCAAAGTCCTTATAAACCATCTGACTTTAAGTGAAAGATTAAGACACCAAAGGGGGATTCACATCATAGACCATAGCTCTGCTCCTTAACATCATCTTCTCAGTATTTTTCATACCCTAGCCCAGCCTTGAAGCTTTGCCCCTGCGCTCCATTCTTCACCACCACACCTCCTGTAAATATTTTAGTCTTCTTTCTGCCAACACGAGAAAGTCCAGGGCTCGACTGGCCCTCTCCTTTAGGGCTTTGGAAGAGAGGGAAGCTTAGTAGTGAAAGGCGCTTTGGATCCTCAGCAGAAATGGGGAGGATTTGGGGGAAGGAAAGGATTATAGACGTTTATAATTTAATAACCTTTCGTGTGTCTCAGACACATTTATAATGCAGGTAATTGTTCCACGGGTCAAAGGGTCATTTGTCAAACTCTTTTAGGATTCTAGGATCATGTCTTTCTCCTGGAACCTATAGACACTCAGCAGTTTGTACCACCATATTGTCAAGGACACTCTGGGTATTAGGGACTGTAGTTCCTGGTAGACCAGAAGGTTAAAAGCTCAAGAGTAGAAAGGGGAATAAGAGATAAGATGATGGTCCTCTTGCATCATCACTAATTGGTCAGAAGAAAGATGAGATTGTACCAGTGGGAGCCATGCAGACATAGGATGCGGACTGCGTGTTTGGAAGCCTGTGGAGTCACCTTTACTAGATCAGTGCTGCCCTTGAGAAGGCAGGCGTTTGGGACCTTGTGTGGCAGCGGAGCTGTGGCAGAGGGGTGTTCAGTGGTTTTGCCAGTAACTACAGAGAACTTGAAATATCGAGAGGAGAAAAAGAAGGCAGATTTGCTGGAGACTAGGAGTCGTGGTAGTAGTGAGGAAGAAGATGGAGAGGAAAGAAGGGACTTGGGGAGGGGTGGGTCACTCTAATTGGAACCAATCTTTGGAAGCTCAGTGTGGGCTGCACTCCAAGGCAGACTCCAGGAGCTGATCTAGTCTAGATATCTAGGCTATTTGGGTTGACTTAGGAGCTTCTGCGATATCTCTAGGGTTGCCCTGAACTGGCCTTGTCACCCAGATTGCTTCTGACCTGTGGCCTCTCTGTACTTCCCTCATTCTTGACGTGTGCTCCTCCAGAGGGAAAACCCAAACCTATTCTGAAGGGTTATTAAAGTCTCGGTTTGAGCTGGCTGTGGCAGGAAGAATGATTGGGCCAGGGCTAGACTCTTTCGTGAACAGCTGTCAGGGACTGGGACTGGGTGATGAAGAGACTCTTGCCATTTCCGTCCAGCCTATTCTTTTCTGCGTGCAACTACATGCTGCTGAGCCCTGTCCTCCATGAGGGCCGAGGTAAAGGGAAAATGGTAGACTGAGGATGCTGCAGAAGACTGCAGTGTTGGCGCGGTGAGGAAGGCTGCACCAACGTGTCTATAACCTTTACTGCAACTCAGGTGACCCCCCCTGTGATGCTGGTGCCTCGCCCTCCCCTCGCGTCATGAACTTCTGCTAAGGGCTGTGATAGCTAATCTTACATGTCACCTTGGCTGGGCCATGGGTGTCTGGACATTTGGTCCGACATTATTTTGGGTATCTCTATGTGGGTATTTTTGGTTGAGAGTAACATTTGAATCAGTAGAGTACAGCAGATTTCCCTCCATAATGTGGGTGGGCCTCATCCAATTAGTTGAAGGCCTAAATAGGGAAAAAAAACCCAAAACCCTGACCTTCCCGTGGGTAACAGGGGTTTCTCCTATAGACTGCTTTTGAACTCCGTCGGTGCTGTCGACTCTCCTGGGTCTCGAGCCTGCTGATCCACACTGCACATTTGGATCTTCTGGTCTCCGTACTCACATGAGCCAGTTCCTTACAATAAAGGGCTCTTTCTCTATATTTGTATATTCACATTCTATTGGTTCTGTTTTTCTGAAGAACCCTGACTAACTCTGATCTATAGGCTCTTAGTTAGAGATGAGTTTCTAGCATACTGCTTGGCCCACTATAGGGATTGAACAAATAAAAGGGTGTATTTAGTCACAGAGTTTGTTAGGTGAGACCTGGTGCTAGTGCCAACTGATGTGTTGTGTGGTGAGTAAGGGACATAGAAATGAGCTATCGAAGCATGAGGGTGATGGATTAAGGTGCTAAGATGATTTTCAAATGCCTCGCTCACCAATGACACAGACCATCCCCCTATTACTGGTGGAGGAGGCATCCAGCCACAATGAAGTCAAGGCAAGAGCCATTTCTTTAGGCACCAGGAAATGTGTCTCCAACACAGAGATAGAAAAGATAGCCCACGAAGCGGTGGCCCTTCAGTTGAATGTGAGATGGGAGAGAGCAGGCCTGGAGCTGTTTTCCACCAAGGATGGTGGGTAGGGATGGGGAGTTGGGCCTGGGTGGTGATGGTGGTTCTTGTTAGGTAGAATGCAGATGCTGATTCAGTTGGTCCAGATGGGGCTTGAGAACCCACATTTCTCATAAGCTTCTAGGTGGTGGCCTTGCTGCTGGTCTGCAGGCCACACTTAAGGGACAAGGCTCTTATCTGTCTTTAAATGTGGCTTCTTTGAGCCCATCAGGTGGTTGACAGATAGGAAGTACACTCTGCTAAAGAAGTGTGGGAAGGAGCAGAGTCTGGACAGCAGCAGGAGGACTCACGCTCCCCTGCCCACTCACTGGTCTTCAGAAATTAAGAGGGTGAGCACGTAATCTCCGTGTAAGTCCTGCAAAGAGCCCAAGGCCTCTGCTCTTAGGGGGCCTCTGGAGAGGGCTGCCAGTTTCCTCAGTGGAGGTTTGGGGCCTGGAAGGAATGTGGGCCAAAAAAGAAGCCTGCAAAATGATGAAATTATAAACAAGTAATTTTGAGGCCCGGAAAATGTTGTTTCATTCCCCTGGGTCATCGCCGAGGGGAAATTGACCTCAAAATGTGAGAGAGTGAGGAAAGGGCGGGAGGCAAGCAATTTGGGCAAATGAGACCATAAAAAGGGCTGATTTTCTCAGTCATTTATTTCAATATTTCAGTAAATGGTACCCAGCAGCTTGGAGCATAATAAAAACTAATGTGCTTTTTTCTGTACGGGGATTTCTGAGTATCTTTTTGAAGTTCTGTGACCTAATTTATGAAAGTGTGCTTCTGGACCTTAGGAAGGGCTTGCTGTTGCTGGTCCGTCGGGCCTCTGTAAGGGCCCGTGTGGTGGCCATGGTGCACTTTAGCAGGAGCAGCTGCTAGAGTCAGACTAGTGTATGTTCTCGGGCAAGCTCCCCTCACCCCAATATCTCCTCTCTGGCACTGTAATTGGTATCCTTCTCTCCTTTTCTCCCTGATCAAAATCTATCTTCTTTGCTTTTCCACACACACTGAAGTTCTGCAAATGATAAATAACAGACTAGACTGTGAACTCCTTACACAAAAAGGCAAACTTCTAAGGCCTAGCATAGTGTCTTGAAAATAATGGGTATTTAATAAACGGGTGTTTGTTGAATGAATGGATAGCTTTAGGGGTGCCCACCCCCAAGGAGGGTATACATTTAAAGAGGGTCATGCTGAACTGCTATAGCTCTCATCGGGCTCTCAGAGCAGCCGGTAGGCTGGCGGGGAGTTGGAGGAGACTTGCGGCTTTCTCAGCACTCAGGGAATCACAGCGGGAGGTCCTGGGGGTGCTTTCTGGTAAGGATGCCAGGAGACACAATTGTTGAATTGAAAGTGATCAATTCTGGAAAACAAGGAAAGCTATTGAGCCCATGGCCTGGGCTCACTCCAGGATAGACAGTGATGGAGTCTTTGCCTAGTTCCCTGTACTGACAGTTGAGACAATGAATGCTGATTCAGTTTTGAATGACAAAAGCAGCCGTAGAGGGCGTCAATTTCAGGGCCTGGGGGGTGAGGAGGAGCAGCCCAAGCCTTTGACCCTGACCACTGCCAGGGACTGACTGGCTGCATCACTGCCCTGAGCACCACGCTGCCCAGAGGCCTGTGGGGAAGGGCGCAAGAGCTGAGTCCTCTGCTTTCAAATCTGACTTCCTAGAAAAGCAACAGAGAGAAAAAGAGCAAAGCACACCTGCTAATTACGTTTTGGTTAAAAAAAATTAAAATTAGTGAGAATAAATGAACATTATCCATACCTCTTTAGACAAATCTAGCTTCTAGTTTTCCTTTTTTTTTTTTTTTTTAATCATCAAATTGGCTGACCCTTGAATGAGCGATTAGCAAAAAGTTTTCTCTTAAACTTTGGTCTGAAGGCCAGGTCTTCTGCCTCCCTGGTGACGTATGGCATTACATTAGAAACTAGTTGTTTTTGTGATGTGATCCCGGGAAGAGTGAGAAGGGAGGAGCCCAGCACTAAGTGCTGACCCATGTCAAAATAGAATGGCTGGAGGAAAGCAGAGATCAGTAGGTGAGAAGGGGGCAGTGATCTAAACCAACGAAAGGAAATACTAAATGAATGATTTAAAATATCTAAAGTCTATGTGCCTTTGAGGTTCAGTTGACCCTTGAACAATGGTGGGGGTTAGGGGCTCCAGTCCCCTCCTGTTTGAAACTCTGTGTGTAACTTCTGCTCTGCAGTCAACCCTTCGCACCCAGAGTTTCACAGTTGGGAATCTGTGCTTGGGAGTGTGAAAATACTGTTTTCCATCTGGGGTTGGTTGAATCTGTGGATGCAAAACCCATGGATTTGAAGGGCCAAGTATATTTATTGCAAAAAAAAAAAAAAAAAGGAACTGCCTATAAGTGGACCCATGCAGTTCAAACCCATGTTGTTCAAGGGTCAGCTGTATTTAGGTGAGTGTACCTTCAGAAAGAAGATGAAGGGATTAAGAAATGGCATTTGCATGGCCTGGCTGGTGTGGCTCAGTGGATTGAACACTGGCTTATGAACCAAAAGGTTGCCATTTCAATCCCTGGTTGGGGCACATACCTGGGTTGGGGGCCAGGTTCCCACTTGGAGGCATATGAGAGGCAGTTGATCAATGTTTTTCTCCCTTTCTTTCTCCCTCCCTCCTCCTTTCTCTAAAAATAAATAAAGTTTTTTTTTTTAAAGAAAGAATTGGCTTTTGTATGCAAATGGCAGCTGGATGTTCATGATAAGTAACAAAAAAGTATCTGTTGACTATCCCTTTGCATGACACTACCCTGGATTCTGAAGGTTTTTCACCTTGAGAATTATAGAGGCCTAGACCTTTAGGTCAAGGGTAAAAAAAGGCAAGTGGAATAAACAATATGTGTATATAAATCAGAGCTAGGGCCAGGGCTAGAAAAATTGTCTAACAATCCAGCCAAATGCTTCTTAAACAATTATAGGGAATTTCCTAATTTCTCTGTCAAACATTACCTCTTCACTTACTGGTCTTAAGAGATGCTTTTTATCCCATCATCATGTCTCTCTTCTGGTGCTCCTGCACTTGCAGGGAAGGGAGAGGCTGCGTGAAGGCAGGTGGGAAATGCTAGGGGTGTGTGCGTGGTCTGCAGTGGGCAGGGAGGGTTTGGAGGACCACAGAGAGGGTGGTGAGTTCCAGGCAGGGGGAAGAGCAAAAGAGCCTTTTTCATCAAAGCTGCATGCTAGAGGGCTGCTGATTAGGAAGCAGTGACATTTTTCTTAGAGTTAAAAGCATCTTTCAAAGTATCCCTGGACTACGATTCCAGGGTGAGAAAGTATTTTATATCATGTCTTTGGACTGAACTGTTGGGAGACATGAATTGGCTTGAGTGGATGGTACCAGACTGGAAACCGTTCTTTGATGTGGTTTTAAACACATCCCCAACTCATACTTGGTATTCCACAGGCACCTAATTATTTAATGTAGCGATTTTCAACTGGTGTGCCACAAGAATTTTTAAAACATGTAATACCTGACTTTTTAGTCAGGGGCACGGACTTCTTTTCCCTTAGACTGTCAAATAAAAAAATGACAGCAGCCAACACAACAATAACATATTTTGAGGGGTGCTGCAGAATTTTAGTAATTAGTTTATGTGTGCCATGAGGTAAACAAGGTTGACAATTGCTGATTGAGTGTAACAATGGAGGGTAGAATAATGCCCACCCCCAATATCTACCTTCCAAAAGGGACTTTGCAGATGTGATTAAATTAAGGATTTTGAGTTGAGGAGGTTTTCCTAGATTATTATTCGGTGGTCAGAATGGAAGCCAAGTTTGGAGGGATGCGAAGGCGGCCATAAGCCAAGGAATGAGGGCGGCCTCTACAGTCTATCTGGACAAGGCAAGGAATGGATTGTCCCTAGAGCCTGCAGGAATGCAGCTCTGCCCCCTCCTTGACTTCAGCTAGTGAGACACATTTCTGACCTTTAGAAATGTAAGGTAATAAACTGTCATAGTTTGTTACAGCAGCAGTAGAAAACTAACATGGAAAACTTTGTTATAAAATATCTACTAGCTGAAATAAATGCTTTAAGGTCGATGATGTTTGGGGAGAGAGGACATCCTTTCCCTTGGCTTCATGTTTCCATGTGAAGGGCATCACTCAGTGTTAACACTCCGGACCTGACTGTTCCCAGGAGAATGATCTGCTTGGTAAATTTGGGAATAGTAACAGGCGTGCATTACTCCACTCTTCCCCCTTTTCCTTTTGAATCTGCCAAGGGAATTAAAAGCTCTGTACGCACGCGCTCTCTCTCTCTCTTTCTCTCCTCCCCCCTCCCCCATAGGCCTTTGTTTCCAGTGCTTTTTGTGGTGGATTAGGAAGCTCACTGTTACCCAGGGTCCTAAGCCAACTGTGGTCTTTTTTTGTTTGACTCTTGTTTCTGTCTCTCAAGCAGGGAAGAGAGGTGTCATTTACTGAATCACCTGAAACACAACTCATCACATACCTATTGTCTCTTTTCCTTGAATTTTTGTCATTATTTAATTTATTTACTATGTCTTGCTTAGTTCTAGAGAGTATTTAAGATGGCTTATGAAGACATTATAATTAAAAACAAGGAGCATAGGGGAAATGAGTGAGATTAGAATACAAAACACATATCATGTGAGTGTTCTGGCGCCGACAGGGGGTGAGCTTGGGAAGGGGTCACACATTTGGCTCTGAGCTTCTTATCAGTCAAAGCACAGAGGGAAGCCGAATTGGTTAATGATTTGTAGAATTATTACAGAATCAAAATCAAATGATTTATGGACTACGGAAGCAAAACACCAACTGGTTGCTCAAGAGAAACATAACTATTTCTAGAACTGAGGCTGTGAAAAACTCTCTCCTGTGGATCTTTGTAAAGAGAACACTTACAGAATGTAGTCATCTTGACTACATAAACTATTTCTTACAGTATTCCTTAGTGTATGTAAATGGAACTATAAAAATGCTTCTTCTATTTACATTGAGAATTTGTTGAGAATATACTCTGGTTTGGGGCAAGGCTGGTGCTGGGGCAAACACGGGTGAGCAAAGCAGAATCATTCTTGTCTTCAGGGAGCCTATGGTCTAGAGGAAACCTGATACCATACACGTAATGCCACACTCTGAAGATGTAAAATCAGGAACTAAGGGAGTGTAAAACAGGGGACTCACTTTAGATTAGGGGTTGTATAAGTTGAGACCTTAGCAATAAGTAAAGTGAGCAAAGAATGTGTGTGGAGTGGGAAGAGATCAAGTGTGGTGTGGGGTATGTGTGTGTGTATAGAACATTCTAGGCAGAAGGAACAACACATATAGAAGCTCTGAGATGGAAAAGATATGGAGGAAATGAAAGGTCCTTGTGGCCAACCTGTAGTGGATCAGTTGAGGGGTGGGAGTGAGCAGACAGTGGCCTGGGGAGCTTGTGTATTTTGTGGCATAAGCAGTGGGAATTTTTTGAAAGTTTTTGAGGAAGGAAATGACACGTTATATTTTAAGAAGACCAACTCTGGCTGCTGTGTGACAGTAGGCTAGAGAGAATTGGGAGACTGTTTCAGGGGCCAGGAAGAAGGTGACGATGGCTTAGGCCAGGTGGTGGCAGTAGAGATGTGCCTGTGGTGACAGGGACAAAAGCAAGCACAGATAGGTGGCTTGCTGTTGATCTAGGGAACATTTCTCCCTATTTCTGAACTTGATTTAATCCTAAATCAATTTTAACTGTTTCTTAACTGACTATAGAATTTAAATTAGTTTCAACATGCAAATTAGGCATGTTACCTAGGAGAGACATATCTGCATCTCAAGCAAGGTTCTGTGTAAAGCAGTGGCTCTCAACCTTGGCCATACCCTGGACCCATGATAATGGAATCTCTAGGGCAAAGGCTCAGGCATAGGTATATTCTAAAGCTCCCCAAGGGATCCCATTGTGTGGCCAAGATTGAGAACCACCGATTGAGAGCATTACATTGATGAGGTGTGACATGTGAAGTTAGAATTAAATCCAGCATTCAAGGTTGTGAGCAGGTGCAGAAGGAATATTTCTAATGTGAGGTTTGAATGGAGCCAACTACTTACAGTTTTCTCTAACCAGCTCTATGTGGGGAAAATTAAATCACGATTAGCCAAGGAAACTAACATCCTTGCAAACACTGTATTTCAGCATCTCTTGTTGAATTTATCTGAAACCTTGAACTTTATTATTATTATTGTTACTAATTTTATTTGAAACCTTGAACTTTAAAGGTGAATTCTTAGGCACTGCATGAACCAAAGTGTGGCCTAATTGGACATGAAAGGTTTTGTTTCTAAATCACTGCCAGAAGCCATCAGTTTTGAGGATATAAAAACTGCTCAGTGGCAGTTTTTAACAGAACAATTGGCCTGCATCCTGTTGCTATGGGAAGATTCACAGGGCTACCCACTTATTAGCCTTTACATATCAGAAATGATTCATTCATGCATTGACTTGGTGGATTCCCATCATCCTGCCAATTCTTCAGAGGCTACTGGTTCTTTAAGGACAGGGAATATAGTATATGTATCATGTTCCTTCCAGCATCATCTTCCTCTCTTTCCTAAAAGTGCCCTGAGCTTTTCAGTATGATGCAATGGGCTCTGACTGGTCCTAACAGTGATCTGTGATTACTGTAGGCCTATCACATATATCCCTGATCACATTAATTGGTTGGGAGTTGGCGTATGGCCCAAGTCAGACCAACTGGGATCAGCAAAACTCAATTCCATGTCCTTTATTTGAGCTATTGAGGAATGGACTGTATTTCTGGCAGGAAGTGAGTAGGTATAGAGGTAGCTCCAGGAGCTGCTGGTAGCTATTTTGGAACTGTAAAAAGAATTCTCTCTGAGAAAGGAGCTAGTCCTGAGAAGAAAGGGCTGAAAGATGTTGTGTGAGTCACATGTAAAGCTTCATCAGAAGCTAGAACTACCCTTGTAACACGCAATGATGTAGGGACCATGACTCTAATGAATGGTAAGCAGAGAAAAGAGAAAAATGTTAGGGAATAAAAATCAGTATTGAGTTTTTGTAACTGCAGAAGAAAAGACCATTATCTAAGAGACCAAACTCTCATTACTTTCCTGACTCTGAAATCTACTTAAAATAGCAAAATATGGAATTTCCTTCTAATTACTTCATGATGACAAAGGGAGCCAACATGGAAAAGAGCAGTGATAAATAATGACTCTGGCCATGAGACGAGCGGGAAGGGACAAATCCTTTTTCCAAAACACTAGTATCGAGGGAAATCTGAGTCAGATATAAGGCATGCAAGTCAATGTCTTCTCAAACTGAAGTGTTTGATTATTTTCTTAGATTTACAAGTGGTTTACTTCATTTAATCACCTTTTCCTTGATTTAATTATCAACATTTTGCCCATATTTGAATTTGTAGAATCACCATATCATGAAATAAAATATGTTCACGTTTTAATATAATAATAGGAAGATAAATGTACCTAGTCAATGACCTACATCATAATTTGTTATATGATAATTAATTGAGAGCTACAGGTACTTTAAGAACTCACACGACTCCACTCCAGGAAGACAAACAATTCAATTAAAAAATGGGAAAAGGACCTGAACAGACATTTCTCCAAGGAGGACATACAGAGGGCCCAGAAACATATGAAAAGATGCTCAGCACCACTAGCCATCAGAGAGATGCAAATTAAAACCACAATGAGATACCACTTCACATCAGTGAGGATGGTCATCATAAGCAAATCAACAAACAACAAGTGTTGGAGAGGATGTGGAGAAAAGGGGACCCTAGTGCACTCTTGGTGGGAATGCAGACTGGTGCAGCCACTGTGGAAGACACTATGGAATTTCTTCAGAAAACTAAAAATGGAACTACTTTTGGACCCAGCAGTTCTGCTGCTGGATTATATCCTAAGAATCCTGAAACACCAATTCAAAAGAACCTATTCACCCCAATATTCATAACAGCACAATTCACAATAGCCAAGTGTTGGAAGCAACCTAAGTGCCCATCAGTAAATGAATGGATCAAAAAACTATCGTACATTTACACAATGAAATTCTATGCAGCAGAAAGAGAGGAGCTCTTACCCTTTGCAATAGCATGGATGGATCTAGAGAGCATCATGCTAAGTGAAACAAGCCAGGAGGTGAAAGGCAAAAACCATATGATCTCACCTATACGTGGAATCTAATCAACAATAGAAACAAGCAATCGAAATATAACCAGAGACACTGAAATTAAGAACAATCTGATAGTAACCAGAGGGGAGGTGGGAGGGGATAATGGGGGAAAAGGGGGAAATGGTTTCATGGAACATGTATAGGATTCAAGGAACATGTATAAAGGACACATGGACAAAGCCAAAGGGGGGTTGGTTCGAGGGTGGGAGGTGGGGATGACTGGGGTGGATGGGAGTGGTGGGGGGAAAATAGAGATGACTGTACTTGAACAACAATAAAAAAAATAAAAGAAATCTGCCTCATTTCATACATAACATGTAGATGAGAAAATGGCAAAAGAAAGGTCTACCAGTGACCTCTGTGATGATTTTTACCGAAGAATGTATTTAAATATGAGAAAGAAACAATTTACTTCTATAAATGGGGAAAAAAAGATAGCTTGTATTTGCCAATAGGCATGTAGGATAGAAGGAAGAAGAAAAGACAGATACCATATGATTTCACTCATGTGTGGAATCTAATGAACAAACTGAACTAACAAGCAAAATAGAGAGATGCGTAGAGAGCAGGCTGACAGCTAAGAGGGGATGGGAGGGGGTGGAGGGATTGAGGAAAAAGGACTCGTGGACGGGTACAAACAGTGTGGTGGTGCGGGCAGTAAAAAGGGACTACTTGGTAATGGAAAAATACAATAAAAAACAGAATGATGAAAAGTAGGTAGAATCTGCAAAGGATGAAAGTTTTAATTTCAAATTTCATGCTTTGGAAATTCAGATACGTTTGGTGAGCAGGTAACCATCATTGGAGATGCTGCTTTAGAACTACTCACCGGCTACAGAATGTGCCCTTGTAAGCCCACTGCTTCAGAGGCTTGTTGGAGGTCTGAGGAGACAGTGTGATCCTGTCTATAGGAATGTCTACATTGAGAGAACCTCAGTGTATTATTTCAACATAGTCTTCGATCTGGCTGCTCCATCCTTCACTTTGCCTAACAATAAGGGCCAACAGCCATATGTCTGTTGGGAGCCTCCCTGATTATCTCTGATTCTTTCTGATCCTAGTCTTGTTCTGCATCCCCTTCCAATACCATCTCCAGACCTGTGCCATGGAGTTTGGTAGAAACCCACTTAACAGTTAAAAGGAATTAATTGGTCTATTTCTACTAAGGGCTGACTCTAAGTCTTCTCTTGTAAACCTGTAGCAGATTGTGATCTGAATTTGTCAAGCTGCCTTTGCAGCTTGGAGTATATTCCCCTCATCCCTCAATGTTTAGGTTTCTGGGCTAGCCCACAATAGCACATAATAAACGCTGAATTTTTATGAATGTATATAAAAACAGCAGGAAGTTTTATTTTTTAATTGAATTTATTGGGGTGACATTGGTTAATAAAATTATATAGGCTTCAGGTGTACAGTTCACACAAAACAATATACATTATCTGTATATTGTTTTGTGTGTTCACCACTCCAGGTCAAGTCTTCCATCTCCATTTATTCCACCTTTGCCCTCTTCTACCTTCTTCCTCTACATACTGTTACAGAAAAAGAATTGTTAGCGATGTGCCTTGAATCTTAGCGGTGAAAAAAAAGTTAGGTGCAGGAAATAGGAAGACAACAACAGGATTATTGCCAGCTAACATTCCTGCGTACTTGCTGTGAAGGCACTGTGCTAACGTGCTTTACCTGAATTATCTCATTTAATTTCTCACTTTAACAATAAAGGAAAAAGTCTCAGGTTAAACAGTTTCCCTAAAACAAACTAATAGTCAGAGTCCGAGCTGGGATTAGAATGTTGGTTGGTTTGATTGAAAGGCCAGGCTTTACTAACTATGTGGTTTTTGTAGAGATTCTGGAGAAAATTCTGGAAACTTACCATGTTCTTGATGTCATTGGCTTATTATTAAGCCCAATTTTCCTAAACACTCAAGACTTTTTTGATTTTTTCAAATTGTGTGTTGCGTTCTTTTAGCTTACACATGAAATTGAAGAGGAGAGACTAAATGAGAAATATTCTGAAGACCAAGATGAAAGGGTGAAAGGTGAGTGGCAAGAAGTAAGAACACAAGGAGAAGGAAGGAGGGGGAAGTGGGTACTTGAGAAGATGATAGTAAAGGGATACGAGGTTGGGCCCTTCCCTGGAGTCCAGCCCAGTCCCCTTGGTTGCTACTAGGAGAGAATTAGGGGGACGGGAGAGGGAGGAGTGAAGTATAAGATGCTCCCAAGTTGGGTCTTTGAAATTTGAGGAATCCTTGCATGAACTACGGGGTCTCCTTTAGGTTTATGAAATGGTTACATATCATCTAGTAGTAACATGAGCTCCACAGTTAATTGGTGACAAAACCAGGATTAGAATTTAGGTTTGTACAAAATCAAAGGCTTGGTTATCACCACTTTCTTTTTCTGATGTCTCTGGTGGTCTGAGCTCCTGTGTGTGACTGTGGATGTCTGGCTACCTTCTTTGATGCCCCTGCCATTGGTGGTTATGGATTTTATGTTTTCCAGACTCTTCATAAGTATTTACCCATGAAGAGATCACAGACCCAGACTTATACACTGGTGTACACATAGGTCAGGTTTGGGTAGTTTAAAAATGTGTGTATTTTCTAAATAATATACTGTGTGTGTTAGTGTAGCCAATTGAGTCTTCTGCTTTTTGTTGCAAGGAAGCAAAGCCATCATGAACTTTTTTCCATGATTGAGTTTACACTGCGGTGACTCAAAGGTAAGGCAAAGTAATCATGACAAAGAACAACACTGAAGTGACAGTAGCAAGTGCCAGAATGGCAAAAGCAAGAACAATCAAAGAAGCCCTAGCCATATGAGAAGAGAAAACCAGCCAGAAGCCATCTGAAGCCAAGGAGATGAAGCTTTATGCCCAGATTCCCCTTATAGAGAAGATGGATGCATCCTTGTCCATGCTTGGTAATTGTCATCTCCGCCCCTCACTATGTAACAGCCTCGACCAGACAAAAACAAAAACAAAAACAAAAAAACCAAAACCAAGGATGCTCAAAAGGGAGAACAGACCAGGCCCCGGAGTTAATTCATCTGAGTGACCAGGAGGTGGTCAACCTATCAGATGCAGAGCTCATAGCACTGGTAGCCAACCTATCAAAAGCACAGTTCAAAGCTCTGGTGATTAGGAAGCTCACAGAATTGGTTGATTTTGGCCTCAAATTAGAGGAACAAATGGAGACTACAATAAGTGAAATGAAGAAAAATGCACAGGGAACCAATGGTGATGGGAGGAAAACTGGGACTCAAATCAATGGAGTGGACCAGAAGGAAGAAAGAAACAACCAAACCAAAAAGAATGAAGGAACAAGAATTCAAAAAAAAATGAGGAGAGGCTTAGGAACCTCCAGGACAT
>PVKU01011764.1:0-40941 GCA_004027475.1 Anoura caudifer | reverse complement strand
TAGGCCAGAAGGCTGCAGGCTGGGGCGGGGGTGCCTATATCATGGGTTGTTCTGAGGACCCCATAGGACAACACATGTGTAAGTGGTGGGCCAGCAACTGGTACTAGCCCACTAAGTGGTACCCAGCCACCTGAGAAGTCAAAGAAGTGAGCCCTAGTTTTTTGGCCTGGGACCCTCTCAGGGAGCACACCACAGAGTGAAGGGAAGGCAGGGGCCTCACCGCGCGTCCCAGAGCCCCAGCTGCAGCCGTGCCTGAGCCGAGGGAGTAGAGAGAAGCCCAGAGCTTTAAGAAGTTGTTTCCATGGGCGTGGCAGGGCATGGAAAGGAACTCTTCTCATATTTCTCAGATTATGAATAAAAACCCAGTGTCTTTCATCTGCGGAACACGGTGGTTTTGCAGACTCTGACTAGTTGCAAAACACTTTTATGGTCGCTCACACAGGAGGGGCAGGCGGAGGGAGCGGCCCCTCCACGACCCCGAAGAGGCAGCGGCCACCTCTGCTCTGGCCTGGCAGCGGCTGCACAAGATGCGCTTTCTTGTCTCGGCTTAGTTCCAGCAGAGGCCGTCGTAGAGCTGGGAGACTGTCCTTTCCCCCACTTAGGGGGTATGGGGACAGGGAGGGAAGTGGCAGGATCATTGATTCATTCAGGGACGGTTTGGGACTGGCCAGTGGCTCTTCTTGCAGGGAGGTATGCAAAGCATCCCTGTGTTGTTATGCTACTACATGTCACTGGCTAACTTTGGCCCTGAGTGGTTTGTGGCGGTGCCAGCAAAGTCAGCGTGACAGGTCCCCATCCGGCCGTGTGGAACCGCTAAGACTTCTGGCTTTGGCAGGAAAGCCTCGCTTTAACGCTTGGTGCGCGGATTACAAACTCAGCCTTTTACGTATGTCCAGGGGAACCCTAAGAGCCCTGCTTCCAAAATTAGTGCCTGCTGAGCAGCAAGAAGAATCACACAGGGAAGACGTGTGATTTTACTGATGTTCTCTTCTCGCCCCCACCCGCTGTTCCACCCCAAATATCCTGTCCAGGAGTCTGTAGGAGCCTTTGGGAAATCCACGCCAGGCCTCCTGCAGTTGTGGTCCAAAGTATTTGTGATGTTTGTCATTTCAGAGCCTAAAGAAAAGTTGGAGCATGATCGCTTTATCTGTCCTAAATGTGTATTGCCACTGAGAGTCCAGGGCTCAATTTCTACACCCCGAGTGGAGGGGAAAGGGGCCCTCTCAACCTGCCTGGCCGGTGGGGTTTGCCCTGGTCCTGTGCAGTGGAGGGGGTCACAGCAAAGACGTGCTTGTTTTCTGTGCGACTTGATTCATCTGCCTTCTGGGCTAACCCTTAGGTGGTCCAGACTCCGCATGGCCACCCCAGCGTCATTCGCATTTCGGTTTTAGGAAGTCACTGTAACTTAGCTCGTGCTGATTGCGTAAATCACAAGAGGTTCCTTTTTCACTGGAAATTTGTTTCAGTGTTTCCAGAAACCTCTGCTACTGTAACGTCAGGGCACACAAGGTCAGCCACTGGCAGGGGCAGCTGTGCGGGTGTGTGACTTGTGTAGCCACCAAGTTTCACACTCTGACGGGCCCTAAGCATGGCAGTGATGCTGTGGTGGCGGTCTTGACATTCTTAATAGTGTTGTCTTTAAGTTTGTATCTCACAAGTGACGTGTAATGGGATAATGCAGTGTGCCGGGGGGCATGTGACCCCACCTATTGTCACCACCTGCTGTGTCCCCTGGGTAGGACCTGGACACACAAAAAAGGCACAGGTTAGGTGCAGGCACCCCACGGCCTCTGGGGACAGGGCTTGGTGGCAGCTGTCCCTGTGCTGGGATGACAGTGCTGCCGCGTGTTCAGTGGGTTACTACAGATAAGCAAGAGCCTCTCCCCTACCCCTGACTCAGGTACCTAGTGCATCCTGGTGCGGAGGCTGTGATATCCTTGGGGGTCCCCAGCCGGCCTCTGGCGGAGCGCCTGGGCCCTGGGGAGAAGAAGTGCCTGACTAGACTTCCCTGCCTCCAGCCGGGTCACGGCGTATCCACCCAGCTCCTGGCTGGAGGGGAACGGCAGTCGGTGGTCCCATGTGCACCTGCACGCTTTGTCCCTGGTGCCCCCTGTGCCTGCGAGGGGCTCTGCTCACCTCGCAGTTGCCCTCACGCTGCAAAGAGAGAAGCGGCACAAGCAGCAAGCACAACCCATGACGTGCACAGTGATGTGAATGTGCTTAGTGCCGCTGAACTCGACCCCGACAATGGTCCACACGGTACATTCTATATATCGTTGACCACAGTAAAAATGTTTATGCTGTATTTAAAGACAAAAACAAGAAACATCATGGCAGGTGGGAAGAGAGACCTGGAAGAAAGGAAAAAGCGTTACATTTAGTACCATTAAAGGCACTGTTTTCCTGCTCTATGAACAAGGGGCCCCGCATTTTCATTTTGCGCTGAGCCCCTCAAAGTGTGTCGCCAAGCCTGCGTATTGGCCCCTTGTAAAACTGCCCGTTCTTTGCCTTTCCCCAGCCCTGCCCTCGAATCCTGAAAGTCGGGTGCTGCCAAACTGACTCTTACCTTTCTTCTTCCCCCACAGGTGTTTTGTTGGCCGTGTGCCAGGCCCTGGAGAACACCACGTCTGCCCTGAGTGGTGAGTCCCATCTCCTCTTCCCGTTGGTGTGGGATGGCATGTGGGGGTGGTCAGGGAGCAGACTGTGACTGATCTGTGGAGCCAGGGCTCTAAACTTCCCTCTGGGGCTCCTACCCGCTGAGCTTGTGCCCAGCTGTGCCCTGAGCAGAGATTTCTGCCCTCCATACCGGGGCCAAGATCGTGCTCCTGGGGGGTCTTAACTGCAGGCCAGAGGGAGCAATTCCCCCACATCCATGTCCTGCCCCCTGACTCAGGGCCAGCCCCCTGCTGGCTCTCTGTTCAGACGGTCAGTGTGGACAGGGTGCTAGAAAACAGCCTGCACAGCAACCCAAGAACTCAAAACTAGCTCATCTAGTAATCCATCTAAATAAGAACCCAGATTCCTGGACCCTTTTGTCTGCCTCCAGCCGGTGATCATTGTGCAGGTATCTTCTGGTTTGTCTTTTGACATTCGAAACATCCGGGAAACACAGTAGGCAAACCGGTCACCGTCAGAGCCCTACGGCAGCGCCCCTGTTCACATCTGCGCGTTGTTTTCAGCCTCTGTCCGTGTGCGCTAACATTTCTACTCAATTAGTCATGGTGAGAAAGCTATTTTGATTCCTACTTTTTAAACTCGAGGTTTAGCGTTGTGTGTTTTTCCACGTTGCTAGAAAGTCTTGGTTTTACCCTTTCAGGATGTCATGATGTCCCATTAAAACAGACCTGCGTGGTTGAATTAAACATTCCCCATTGGATATTTATGTTGCCTTCAGCTTAAGTTATGATGCTACATCTTCATGCCTAGAAGCTCTTTCCTTATTTTGGATACTTTCCTTAAGTTATATCTCCAGGAGCAAGAATGAATATATTTTTGACCCTCGGTGCAAATTGCCAAATATAGCTTTCCAAGTGCGCGTGAGCTGATTTTTCCTCCAGCAATGCACGCATGAGCCTGCCAGCCTCGCTGTGCCCTTGCTGACGTGGGGCGCGCTCCATGTTCCTGCAGTGGCCCCTGATCCGTCTGTCTCCCTCGTTATTTCAGGGCAGTGGCAGAGGGTGTGTGTGTAAGGGGGTGTCACTCATGTATTCACCAACTCTCTCACCAGCCCACACGCTGTCCTGGTACTTAGCTCCTCTGCCAGACCTTTCCCTCCAAACATACTGGAGGTGACGCTGTCACTCCCACCAGGCACCACTGCTTCTGCAGCCCCACAGCCGCCCTTGGAGCTCTTATCCTTGGTGCGCTTGAAGCCTCAAGGTGCCCAAGCCACTTGGTGGTCCATGATGACACAGAAGACAGTGCTCTTTTTCCTCTGTGTTGTGTTTTGTTGGGGCCCAGGATGGAAGGGTGTACCAGTGCTTCTGAGCTCCAGGACCTATTGGCATTTCCATGAAGCAGTTCGTTCACTTTTCAATTACCTCCCACATCACAAAGGGTTCAGATGTGAATATGTGGGGCAGGGGATAGCTTAGTGACACCCCTATGATGTCTCGGATTCATCCCAACCCCCTTCCTAGGATCCATTTACCCCCTGCCAGGAACATCCTCAGCCCTTCCTGGTCCTCACCGTAGGACCTGGTAGGTGAAGATGTCACTTGTGGGTGACAGGCTGCAATGACAATAAATGCTGGTGCTACCATCCATGGAGAGGGGGTCATCCTGGCTCCTTTACCACTCCTGCCGTCGTCATCCATTCATACAGACGAGAAAGGCCTTGGGGTGTGGAACCTGAGCCTACTCCCTCAGGGGTGGCTCCGGCCAAGGTCCTTTGTGGTTTCCCAGTCTTCCCTGGGCAGACATGGGAAGACCTGCTCTCTCGAAATGACTGTCCCTGCTGTGGTGGTGACAACCTCTGTTTTACCTTTCCTTTCCGGACTTGCTTCTGTGAGAATGTCTCTGATGTGAACAAGCCCCTGAGGTTCACTGTCCTCACTAGGATATGTGCTCAGGAAACAGGAATTACCCCTGCCATGTTGTGACAGGCTGAGTGCCACCCTGTGGCTCAATGTGGCGGGGAGAGCAGGGGCAGTGCCACAACCTCTGGCGCCCATAGGACTCCAAGGCCCTGGGGTTGCCGGTCTGTGCAGAGGGGAGGGAGGGAGGCTGCCTGTCTGGCCTCTGCAATGACCTGCGTTTGATGGGCTACTGAGCTCTGAGAACTGTGCCCAGAAAGGTTAATGGACTCGCTCTTTCCATTTTTACTTCCTCTCGGCCCTGCTTTGTTGGGCCCAGACATGAATCCAGAGAGGGCTGGGCTAGGAGACAAATTCATGGTGTGGTGCCTTTGTCACAGCCACTTTGACACCGAACTGGGCTTGTTTGCTTAACTGTGTCTTCCTTTAGGGTAGCCTTCCTGTCCTTGAAGACTCCGTAGGCCCTCACCACCACCACCCCAACCCTGTCCAGCTAGGCGGAAATGCTGTGGTGGATGCCACTCAACCAGGGGTCACCCGTACCAACCACGCTCACTGCCCCAGCCCTGGAGTGTGTGTGTAGTGTGTGTGTATCTGTGTGTGTGTGTGTGCGTGTGTGTGTGTGTCACTCTTGGCTAATTCAATAAGCAAAACCATTTGAAAACATTTACTAAGGAAACCTTCATACACAGAGGAAGAGAAACATTGAGTAGCGGTGAAATCAACCCCCACACACCATCACCTGGCTTCAACAATTAGCATCACCCTGCCATTTGTCTTTCATTATTCTCCCATCTTTTTGATTCTTCCCTTTGCTGGGATATTTTAAAGCAAAGCCCATTTGTGCATATTGCTTTTATCTAACAGGTAAGGACTTTTAAGAACAAAGCCACAGGGCGTTACACCGCAAAAGCAGCAAGGACTCTCAGATGTGGAGGGGCCAGGATGCTGCTGCACACGGTTTTGTGCCACTTCTTTCAGTTTGCGTTTCCTTTACTGTCCTCATATTTCGCTTTCTACTTATGTTCCTTTTACGTTCAACACTGTTCTTGCAAAACGCGCTCATTTATATTCTGCGTGACCGACTTTCACGTCTGAGCCCCTCCTGAGCCCTTGCTCTCTGGATGTCAGTGGGCTCATTGTCAGAACAATCCATGGAGGTGTCAAGGTGTGTGGTCTCAGGACAAAAGCTCCAAGGGCCTTGCCCACGGCATGAGTACGCGGGTCTCTTCACTCTAAGAGCTGACAGGAGTGAGAACCGTGGTGGGTGCAGGAAGGGTCTGGCGTGTTCCTGAATGACGGCACTGGAGCAGGACTGCAGGCGTGCTCAGGATTAAGCTTGGACGCGTTGATGGAGCAGCATGGAGAGAAAACTGCAAACTCCATGTGCCAATCAAGGGTGGCGCCTGAACGTAAAGAACAGGGACTGATCCCATGTGGCTTTCTTGTGCTTTTTGAAAGGAAAAAAAAAAAAAAAGAGTTCTCCGATCTTATCACCTGACAGTTAACCTGGGCCTGTCTTTTTGAGGTTTTGATGGTTTCTTCCAGTCGAGGTTTTGATGGTTTCTTCCAGTCTCCTCTCTCTTAGATCCTGAAATGTGGAGGGTAGATGATGCCAGAGGCATAGGACACCAACATTATTGTCATCGGTAAATGTTTCTCAGACGTCTGCTTCGGGTGGGACTTGGAAGGATGCGCACCTTAGGCTGGAGGTCAGGAAGCCCGGGTGTTGGGCCCAGCTGGTCTTGGCTTTACCAAGTCCCTGGACAAGTTATTCATCCAGTTCCTGTTTGGATCTTAAGTTTCTTCGTCTGCTGGCCTTGAATCAGGAATGGCCTGTAAGATTTTTCATATGACCATTCTATGAATTGGTGGAGGCTACTTGGGAAGCTTTGTTGAACAGGATTATTAGGCTACCTTAGGGCTGCTAGGCAGTACAGTGGTGAGCAACAGACAATGCCTGCCATGGACCACGGTAGGGAGGCGGAAGTATGACTGTCACGCATTTAATTCTCTTGGAACCAGATGCTATTTTACGTACAGGTTCTAACATTCTAGTTGCTGAGACTATACAAAGAAGCAGCCCTTCTCTGTCCGTGTCCTGAGGGAGCCCACCGTACAGGTTAAAAGATAGCATGGAACCCATGAGAGCCTCATAATGACCTAAGCTACACGGGAGTAAAATCAACAGTCTGGGGGTTAGGACGAAAACGGTGTATCTGTTTGGTTGTCTATTTGTAAAGCGTGTAGAGAAACATTAGCTGGAGACAGGATGAGGGCGATGGCCCCTACGGCTTAGGACACACCCTCCTGGGGAAGGACTTATGACCTCTCTTCAAAAGGCACCTTTCAATGCTCCTTAAAAGGGACAGAATGCACCCAGTTAAGTTGTTGGGTGGCTCCTTGCTTAACCCTCCTAAATATTGCACAGTTCCGAGGCTGCCCATCTGGTTCTCTTGTTTTCGTGAGACTCACTCTAATGACTGAGGGGTGTGGTGAGGGCTTTGCTCAGGCACCTGCGAGCCAGGCTCCGGGCTGCCCTCTGCTCTCCGCCTCGCACAATCACAGAACTCAGGGTGGCTCGTTACACCTCTGAACCACTGCTCCTTCCTCTACCCTGTGTCCAATGACACCCACATGGAGTCAGGGAGTGTTTGGAGGCTTGGCTAATTTGGTGTCAGAGGTGGTGATAAAACAACATGGAAAATTCACAGCGGTGTCATTCATGGGGAAGGTCACCATTAGCAGCTCGCTTGAAGAGATAGTCACCAGATTTTGGCGGGGACTTTGGGCTTCACTTTGCTGAGAGGGTGAGTTTGGGCCAGAAGTGCACAGAGGGAGGGCAAGGGCGAAGACGATTACAGGGAAAAGTCTTGGAAGGCGTTACTTGTTTGGAAAACAGGTAGAACATGGGTCAGCCAGCAAGCTAGGGATCTGTTTATTGCTCATCTTGCCAAACAAAAGCTTCTCAGAATGCAAACTGCTTCCCCATTCCATTGTCTGGAGTTTTCCCATGCGGAGCTGCAGGCGTTCTAAAATTAGAAGGCTCACGTGTTCTGCCCAGGTACATGGTTCACTGTTCCAAATGCGTCTTCAGCACAAAAGACTTGGCGTGTCCCAGTTTGGGGATAAAAGCACATATATCTGTGTGTGCCGGGACTTGTTTCCGGGCTTAGAGGAATGCGCGGTCTTTGCAAAGGAAATGTGCTGGGTCAGAAGGAAGGTTGCTCAGGGTATGACAGAGGCCAGAGGATACAGAACCAGGGACCACAGTTCTGACCCACTAGCTATGTGACTGTAAATCTCCCTGGACCTCAGCTCTCCCATCAACGAAATTAGGGAGTGGCATCAAGGCAGTCTCTTCTCAAACTCTGAGTCACAGAATCACTTTAGTGGGTCATGACCAACATTTGTTTTTAATGGGATTGAAACGCTTAAAGAATTTCAAAAGTAAGTGAATGAACTGGTCACCCTAAAAAGTATGTGTTGAAAGTATAATGATACCATCATTACCTCTACTATTATTCACTAAACTCAAGATGGCATTAGTTGTAAGATGTTCCACAAAAAAAAAAAAAGAGAGAGAGAGAGAAAGAGAAAGAGAAAAAATAAAAAATTTAAAAAGGAAAAAAATAAATAAAATTGGAAAAAAGGAAAAGAGAATTTCAGAGTGCATTACATGATGGAAGGATGGGTATTGTTTCACAATATCTTGCTGTCATTATTGATGGATTCATAGATTGACATTCTGCATCATTTTATCTGTAGGAGTGGTAACCACAGTGCACCCTTTATAACTTCCAGATTTGATTTCTTAAACGCTTGCAGAGTAAATGGCATAAATTCTTCTAGACATGTACATCTCACCCCCCCCATACCCCTAGCCTCTTACAGTTCTTATTCATTCCTAATTTGACAGAAGTTCTTTTAATCTACTCACCTTTATCAAGCAAGTCTTCCCAAACACTCAGCTTACAGTAGAAACGACAGCTCTTTCCTTATGCATTGGCATGTCATTAGTTTACGTAATACATAATTAAATTACATAAATACAATGAGTGCAACTAGCATAAACAGGCTTGGGAACAAACACAAATGTCTTCTTGGTATAGAGCTTAACTGCTAAAAAACAGAAATGGACTTGTGAACAAGAGTAGCCAACTAACTGCGCATTTGCATGCTGAGGATCTAGATGTTTTAGCAAAGCAAAGGAGAGGATGGATTGGGTGAAGCAGGGGCTTGGTTTAAGTCAGGCTTGGTGAAGAGGGTGTCCACCATCTTTGAAAGAACTGGCAAGTGACACAACTCATGGATTTTTTTAAAAAAATCTAGGCCTATGGAAGCCTTACTGTTCTCCCACTTTTTAGCTGTGACATTTATTTAGCATGCATTGATTAAGTATTACCTCATGGCAGGTGTTGCACTAGGCCCTGGAGATACCCATGGGTGTTGAACATGAGGCCCGCCACCACAGGGCTTAGGGTCCAACAGGGAACATTGGTGACTTTTACATATCAAGGTAAATCATAAGCACAGACAAAATTGTGATCTGCCAATGGATTTTTTTAAAGAAAACACCTGCTTCTGCTATATCAGACTTCCCATTTTTAATCTAAGTGACAAACTGTATACCTATAATTCTCTTTGTTACATTGCATCATATTCGGTTTGGCCCATGATGCTGGGCTGGTTTTCCATCTGACCATCACTCTTCTGGGCTGCGGTTGTCCATCTGTGAGGCTGGCAAAGAGGATATCTCTGCCAGGAACCTTTTGTTGCAAGAGCAGAACCCAAGCACTCACCAGCCTTTTGAGGAGTCAGCTCTTGGAGAATCCACTGCAATGCTGAGCAGCCCAGCCATGGGGAGCACAGGAGCCGGGGTGACTGCTCAGATCTCAGCTGCAGCGGTTTGTAGCCAGTTGCTCTGCACCTGCCATAGAGACCATCCCAACTCATGTCCTTGTTGTGCCTCTTAGTTTAGAGTCTCAAGAGAGAATCAGATTGGGTGGTCTTCCTTGGCTGAGTGGTCACCCCGCAACCATGGTAGGGCTGGGAGGAGAAGGCTGCAGGGTAGCAGGTGCCAAAGCGCAGCATGAGCCTTGGGCAGGGCAGAGTCCCTTACTAGACCTGGAGGAGGCAAAGACCAGCATCCCTAATCCAGACTGATTTTTGAATCATTCATTCAATCACACATTCATTGAGCATTTACTACATACCAGGCCCTGATCTCAACAGACGCAGGGCCTGTTCTCAAGAACCTTCTATTCCCCTAGGAAGATAGACATAATATTATATTCCAATAGATCAGATTGGCATATTTTTGAGAGTGTCAATACTGAGCACTAGTGCGTGTGAGGTGAGACAGCTGCATATACCACTAACGCGTGTAGGTTCTGTTTCCGGGGAAAGCAGACAAGAGCATAGCCCAGAAGTCTGTGCTGTTAGTCCTCAACCACATTTCACTAAGGCCCGATGGGAAGGAGTGGAGAGGTGCATGTCCTTGTAGGCTGAGGTGCCTTCCCCTGAAAGCAGCAGCCTGTGCCATCCCCAGAGCTCTGGCTCCTTCTCCGCTGGACGGTGCTGGAAGCCTGCAACATGGTTACGTTCCAGGCCTGACTTCCTAGCATTCACCCAGGAGCCTGGTAAAGAGAATCACAAACCTCGGAGCACGGACCATCACCTTAAAGCATCCTCTTTCCTGTTAGCCTTGCTGTGGTGAGTTGGTGGCTTAGGGGTAAGGCATCGGCTTTGTTCTGTGAGAGCCTGAGCCAAGTCTGAGGCACAGCCTAGAATGTCTGGTTATTTACTAATGAAGGGACCTTGAGCTTTTAGAATCCAGCCAGGCTCAGGCGTCCTCCTTAGCAGGCTCTGCAATGTTCAAGTTACGGATTCATTCTGAATCTGTCTTAGCTTTCCTGTCTTAAAAGGTATGGCCCACCTCCTGTCTCAGAATGTGTAAAGGAAGATGACTTCACACCACTGGCCAGTTTATTACCAGTTTGCCTTGGCTGGAATGTTTCCTAAATACCAAAACATGCTGGTGCTAAACAAGGGAATGGTCAGGAGGAACCGGACTGGAGGGCCTCTGTCCCCCTCACACACCCGGGCCTGCAGCCCAGGGATCAGAAGAACGGGCTTCCTCTCAGCTGTCACTTCTCAGCCTTGCTAGGAATCTTTTTCTTTCGAGGCCTTGTTTCATCCTGACTTTTGGGGCCTTGGGATATAGTGAACATCTCTCTCTGCCTTACACAGTAGGTCTAGAATTAGGAATCTTGTTAGATCTTCTATGAAATCTGCCACAAATGAATCTTCCTGGCGCTCTGAGCCACAACAAATGAAAACATAATCCATC
The DNA here is from genome assembly GCA_004027475.1 of Anoura caudifer. Taxonomy (NCBI): domain Eukaryota; kingdom Metazoa; phylum Chordata; class Mammalia; order Chiroptera; family Phyllostomidae; genus Anoura; species Anoura caudifer. The sequence continues at coordinate 30,054 of PVKU01011764.1, read as the reverse complement.
ATGAATCACGAAGCAGTCCATGGAACCTCCATAAAATTCTGGATCTAGCAGGCTTTCCACTTGATATACTATTCAATAAGTACAGCGCAGCACAGCGAAAAGCTCTAGAAAGCCAGTCAGAGGCACATCTAAGCGAGTGATACCCAGACAGCAGCTGCCATTGGAGGCAATTATTTCCCCAGTATTTAACCCTGGGTCAGCACCTTCTGACCTTTTTCAGAATAAAGACCAAATTTAAACACCAAAGTGTTTGGGGTCTCACAGATAGCCATCATACCTTTAGCATTAAATTAAATTAAATTAAATTAAATTAAATTAAATTAAATTAAATAATTAAATTAAATTGATATACAAAAGCTGCTATGAGAACTCAGTAACACTTCAAAATAAATTTGTATTTAATTGATCACAGTAGAACCTGCAGAGTAATATATAAGCTAACATTTATAAAACTCACTTTTGGCTGAGTACTGTCCTATATATTCTCATTTAATGCCTACAAATCTAAAAAGAAGGTACTGTTATTAGCCCCATTTTACAGTTGACAAAACTGAAGCACAGAGAAGTTAAGTAACCTTCGGCAGAGCTGGGGTTTGAACCCAGGTAACTGCAGAGATCTAAGCACTTCACCCCGTGCTTTTAAAAACACACACACAGAGACACACGTCTGTCTCATTCAGCCCACAGGTGCAACTTAAGAGGAGATTGACAGACACCTTGCATTAAGTAACTCTGTGATTTTCTTCTTTCCCCTTCTGCAAGACAGATTGGGAAGCACACTTTCTTGGGTGTTTAGTCCTCTGTGCCACTAAAAATTAAACATACCTCTTGAAGCAGAGTATGGGCGTGTATGTGTGCATGTACGTGCACATGTGAGCGTTCCGGTGTGTACATGTGTATATATGTAACCTATTTAATATTATATTCTTAACACAAAACTGTGGAACCTTCCTTTATGCATTTATTCCTCCATCTAACAAAGACTGACTATGTTCCTACGGTGTGCTACGGACCAGGAGAATGACTGAGATACCATTCCTGCCCTTGGGAATCTCACTGCTCGGCAGAACTGTCCGGCTAACAAATACCCACACTTATGTCGCATGCCTGCTGTCAGGTGGGGGCACAAGGTATCGTGGGATGAGGAGAGGGAACCCCGATTTGTTTCATGGGAGGCATCAGGGAAGGCTCCTCAAATGAAGCGACCTTGAACTGAGTTTTGGAGGCTGAGATGAAGTTGATCAGGCTGACTTTGGGGCAGGGGCCGGGCACATAGGAGCTCAGCGGTGAGGCTGGGAGAAAGTGGTAGCCAGCCGAGGAAGGCTGCGCATGGCCTTTTGTTCGGAAGTGTGTGCACTATTATCATTGTAAATGCTTTGCTGAAATCTAGTCACAGATACGTGCTTCCTTTAAAAAAAAATCTTCCTGTAGATTTCTGTAAAAAGGCGGAGTTACTAGGCCTATGAAACACGGAGGATTAAACCTCCAAGGCTCTGAGTCACAGATCCATGTAGGTAATTACGCGGTCCTCCCACTCTTGCGCTTTCGTACCCGCAGTGTTCCTCGTTCACCAGCTGCTTGGATGTATATCCAGTGGGGGTGGTTTCTAGGTTAGAAATTCTCACATTATTCTCGGAGCTTCTACTTTACTTGATTTTAGCTTCTCATTAGCAGGTGAGGGAATTGTACCTTTTTTTTATCTATTTGAATTTGGCTTGATGGGAAGGTGCCTAAAAATAAAAATCATTAGACTCTGATAGTACGGTGGTTACACTGAATTCTAGAGCCACACGGCCTAGGCTCGAGTCTTAGCTGTGCCCCTCGGGGACTGGGACCCTGAGCGAGTTACCTAACCACCGCGTACCTCAGTTACCTCATCTGTGAAGTCGCAGTAACAGCAGGGCCTGCCTCATAGGGCCATTGCGAGGACTAAAGAGATGCCTTATGTAAAGTGCTTAACAGTGTCAGGTCCACAGTAAGTTCTATTTGATAGATAAATACTTTCCTCTAGATTTACAAAGAGAGAGAGAGAGAAAGCAGTAACACACATGTAAGAAGTGGTATCTGAAGTACCAGGATGGCCTGAGCCAACCGGTGGCAAGAATGTGATTGGAGTTTAAAGATATAAATGGCTGTGACAGAGTAAGCCACACAACTCAGTGCTCAAGGGCACGATGTCTTTGGATCTTAAAGAATGGGTCAAAGGGAGCCCCATTCTGCCTGCCGGGAAGTAGCGTTGTAAAATGTGCTACTCTGTAGGCGCCAAAAAATAAAGCTTTTCTTTTAGAATTACTGTACCCAAAGCCCCTTCGGGGACAGTTACGGGACATGTGGAATGTCATGCTCTCTCCTGAGCAGTGAGCCTTAGCGGGAACAGAGAGCCATAGGAGAAGACCACCGTGTGGGAAGGCCGAAGGCCTGGCGAGGCACCGGAGGGCAGCAAAGGAAGAGGGAGTCTTGGCTGCCGGTCCCCAGGGCCCAGCACGTCGTCTCAGGAGCACACGCTGAAAACGGCACGGTGGCTTGCATGAGGAAGTGACCGCTTGCTACGTGAAGCCCTGTGACGCTGTTGTTTAAAGTACAGATATGTTGCCCTTCCTCATGTGAAGAGTTCAAGGGGAGGTTGGTCATCACAGGTGGGGACTGCTTGTTAGCTCTTCATATGAGAAGAATTCGCTCCAAATTCCCCTTTTGATTCTAATGAGATGAGAATCCAAGTGGGAGCACGGGTTAGAATATAAAGATGGGGAAATAATTAGATAGTTAAACAAAGAATATTCCTAATCGAGAAACTAGAGTTATTGAGATTAAGTGGCTTTAGAATTAACCATCATATGAGGAACATGGAAGAAAATTCTATTTTTTTTCTAAAAGAGAAAAAAAGGGAAAAAGAGTTCTATAGGATACTTGAGAAAGGGGATATTATACTGAAGGGATCTTTGATCCAATTTGAGTTGACTTACTTTTCTGATTTTTTTTTTCATTTTTATGATTGAAAGTGAGGGCTTACTGCCGAGGGCTGCACTGGGCATCAGAGCTGGACAATGTACCGTCCCTGCCCTCACAGCCCTTTAAGTGACAAGGGTGAGGAATAGAACTGCAAACCTTTAGAACAAAATGCAAATCATTCGAACCTTGAGTTAAATGACTGCAACCCAGTGTTATAAATCAGTCAGTGCCAGCAAGGGCCAGGCCGGGCTGCCCCCCGCCAGAGGGGACTGAAGCAGGCACCTTGGGGAGTGCATTTTTTATCTTTGTTCCACCACCATGGAAGGCCTTCCCAGCTTGGGAATCAGCATCAGCAACGACAGGAGGCTTAAAAATGTGCGTTTGGAGGATCCCGAGGGGTTCGGAATCCAGGATCTCACATCTGTGAATGAAGGAAGAGCGATAGGATCTTTCCGAAGTCGGAGGTGTGTGACCTGGACCTTGGAACAAGCCAGCACTCCCTAAGCAGAATACTGTCACAGGGGCAGGTGACATGAGAAAGCCCCGGACCCCTGGGCTGCAGCACCGTGTGGCATGAGACTGCGGAGAGAGGACCCCAAATGTCATTGCCTTAAGAGCAAAAGTTTAATTCTTACTCATTTGAGGTCCACTCCAGGGAAACCGATGGTGCAGGGTAAACCTCCACATCAGCAAGTGGGATACCAGCTCTAGTGCCAGCAGCTGACCGCTCTCACCCAGGTATGTGTCGGTTTTAAGTGCTCGCAGTTCATTGCCCGAAGCGGCTCACGGGGCCATACCTAACCTCAAGGGGGTGGGGAAGAACAGGCCTTCTGTGTGCCCAGACTCTGTAGAGGCATGCGCATACCGATGCAGAAGCCAGGTGCAATCTTTGAGCCCGGCTCAGAGCCTACATTTTTAACTCCCTTGGTGTTAAAAGTCACACCAAAGTCCCCAGACCACTGGGTCAGGCAGGAGTTCTCGACTTTGGCTGCACATTGGAGACTTTTAAAAACTGATGCTCTGGCCCTTCTCCCAGAGATCCTAATTCATGGGCTCTGTGGTGAAGTCCAGGCATCAGTAGTTGTCCAAACTCCCCAGGGGATTCCAGAATGGGCCAGGGCAGAACACCTCAGGTGTGGGGAAAAGCACAAGGGCTGTGGAATCCTGACCCTAATACTGCCCGAGACCCAGTTGGCATATCTGTCGATGGCTGTGAAGATCAAACAAATGTGAGAGTGCAGCATTGAACAAATATTGCTATTACACACTGGCAGGTATGCACTTTTATATAAACTGGATTTGTGCGCGCTCTCATTCATGTGTGCATGGCATCACCTCCCTCCCCCACGAAGCCGGAGGGGAAGGAAAGTGTCCTCCCCACCTCTGCATCTGCCTCCTTTCACAGACAGTAAATGGGTGGTCCCCGCTCCTGCCTGTCCACTTGCCTTGGTGATAAAGGGGAGGGAAAAGAGGGAAAAGCTTCTTCCCTGCCTCTCTTTTCCTTTTCCTTATCCCAAACCCTTAACCTTCATTCTGCTATTGCCTTTCCCAGGCCCCTTTCCCTTCACTCTCCGTTCAACCTGAGATCCGTGCCTTGCACCTCTAATCCCCTATAAACCTTTCCCCGCCCTCTTCCTGTAGCCCATCCTCCTCGGACACCCTGGTCCCATGCCAGACCAGACAGCGAGTATCCTGGCCCCAGGCAAGGCCCCTCCCTGCTTTCTGATGGGTTCGGCAGCATAGGATGTCCATACTTTCAGAAGCTTCATACCCAAGGCATTGTCCCATAGTAGTGTTAGGACTGGCAGGTTCAGCAGCACCCTGGGAGGCAAATTGGGCAATCGGTAAGGCCAGCTTCTGTGAGCTGGTCTGCCACTCTCACCCGCTCTGTAAAATATTTGGTCTCAGATTAGATCCTGAGATCTGAACCAACTAATCCTCAAATGACCTCTTCAAATGCTACCATTCTATAACCTGGAAATCACCTCAGAAGTCAGTTTTCTTTAGTTACAAAAATACCGCATTGACTTTCTTTCACGGACAGAAATTAATGCAGGACTAAGCTGCTTTTAATTATTTTTCCTCTCATGTCTAACAATTTTCAAGGCAGAACAATGCGAGAGTGTCTCATAAGAAGTAAATTCAATACCACTTATGAAAATACAGATTTCTGCATTTGACATGAATATGACCTTGCGAAAGGACCAAAAGATTCCCCCAGCCTGGACAGCTACCATACAGATCCTCTGACATGATCAGCTAAGACAACTGAGTTCTATGACAGGGGAGGTTTTACGTCAAGCATCCTGTTATAGCCCCAAAAGTTGGAGCCTGACCCCTCTCCACCCGTCAACCTGAGCCTCCCCTCCACCACAGGTCCTCATCAGGAGTAAGCAGGACTGGGATGCCATGGGTCCAAAGGAACAGATGCCGAAGGAGTTCCCCTCCCTGTCAGCAGGGACCGCTGGCGCAGCTTTTCCAACACCTGCAGCGCCTCCTGCGTAGTAGGTGCAGTTGGTGTGTATCACTGATATGTGCATGGTGTTAGGTCTAGCCCGGACATTGGAGGTTTACTGAATTAAGCAGAAATGCTTAGCAATTTCAAAACGAGCCTCCTTAGGAAATATCTCTGGGGTCTATGTATGCTCTTGCAAATGAGATAGTTGAGCATGTATTTGAACTTCTGGTTTAAGTTCAGCCAATGCAGTATCTGCCACGTCACCATCGTTTACAAAAACAACAGCGCCAGCAGCAGCGTGCTCTCCGAGTAAGACCCCGGCGCACTCCTGCCCCGCCCCGCCCTGCCCTGCCCTGCCCTGCCCCGCCCTGCCCTGCTGTGCGCAGCCCCGCCTCCCTCTCTAGCTGTGGTTCGCACTTCTCTCCTTCTTACTCTCTCTGCTCCGACCCTCTGGCCTCTTTTCTTCTTCTCAGATCTGTCGGACCCTTCTCTGACTCCAGGCTTTTGCACTTGCTGTTCCTTCTGCCTGGGATTCTCTGTCCCAGTTTTCCCCATAACCCATTCATTTGCGTCCTTCAGGTCTCTGATCTGATCTGCTTCCCCTTCTCAGAGTGGCCTTCCTTGAACGGTGACCTCCCACAGCTGCTCTCCGTCACACCCCTGTTCATTTCCTTCGTGGTGCTCGCTGCTGTCTGTAGTGATTTCATTGGTTATTTACTTACCACGGTCCTGCCTCCCCCAGTAGACCTTAGAGCAGTGATCTTGTCTGTCTAGTCATTCATGTATCCCCAGGGCCCAGCACAGTGCTTGACATATAGCAGGCCCTTGATATCTTGGTGAGTAAGTGAGTGATGAATGAATCCTAAGTACCATCCAAGTGCTTTAACATCACCACTGCATCTTTACAACGTTCACTATTGATACATGGGGAAGTGGAGGCCCGGAGGGTTTCAGTGACTTGCCCAAGGTCAGAATCAGTAACAAAGAGCTGAGGTTTGATCTCAGTCTACCTGCCTGCAAAAGTCTGTTCCAGAGTCCGTTCTGAGGTTATGGTTCAATAAGTGTTTGCCTTATTCTGACCTTCACAGGTTTATTAGTAGAAGTATTTTGTTATTCCTATGACTCTAAACTTTTTGTCCATAGCCTTGAAATAGGTCAGTGTCCACAGTTTTGTGTCAAAGAACTAACAAGGAGGTCCTGGTAGTAACATATTTTGGAGGGAGTTGTAGATATCTGCTCGAACATGTGGATTATAGACGATTCTTATTTGAGAAGTAATAATACACATCTTGAAGTCTAGTTTTTGGAAAACAAAACAATAAAAATAATGATGGCATCACACGGAAAGCAGGGCCACGCTCCAGACAACATCAGTGATGTTCTGGTGATAACACCTTTCCCCCAGAGGCAGGTGCCCAGACGTTCACACGGGCGGGTTAGGGCAGCTTTGCAGAGCCGCTGGGACCTGTGCAGCAGCCAGGTGTCTGAGACTAGACGCTGTCAAAGGATGCTCAGTAACGCCGGTAGGAAAGGAGATTAAATCAGTGTTTTTACAAAGTATATAATCATAAACTTGGAAAACACACTCAAACCACCTGTTAGAAATATTAAGAATATCTAGTAGGGTGCAAGTAAGAAAAGAAACAATCAGTAGCTTTCTTATAAACCATCAATAACCAATTAAAAATATACTAAGGATGATTACCTTCAAATAATTATCAAACAGACTATAAACTATATGTGAATAAATTTTTAAAGATTTGTTTACGATCTATTTGGAAAATACCATACAACTCTCCTTTTGAGGTGATTTATTTGACCTAGTAAAGAGGCATGTGCCTCAATAGGAAACCACATGTTATAAAATTGTTAGTTCTTCCCATTAGTACATTAGAACCTAAGCCCTGGCTGGTATGTCTCAGTGGATAGAGTACTGGCCTGTGAACCAACAGGTCGCTGGTTTGATCCCCAGTCAGGGCACATGCTTGGGTTGCAGGCCAGGTCCCCAGTAAGGGGTGTGCTATAGGCAACCACACATTGATACTTCTCTCCATCTCTCTCTCACTTCCCCTCCGTCTAAACTAAATAAATATTTTTTTAAAACAGGAAAAATTTAAGGCAGTTCTAGTTAGTCTTTAGGATTAGAATGGGTAAAGAGGAATTTGACTAAAGGATTCTAAAGTTTACCTTTAAGAATAAGGCACAAGAAAATGTTGGTTTAAAAGGTGGAAGGATTTGTACTAGCAAATATTAGTAAATGATAGGAAGCTGCACTAATTATGATGTTGAGACACTGGCAGAAAAATAGATTCCTTCAGGAAGCTCCAGTAGAGAGTCAATTACACGTAACAGGTTGACATGACAAAAACTGGCATTTTATGCCCCTGAGGACTAGGGGACGATGTCACAAATGACCCCAGGGTCCGAGGCTACACACTGAAATAGAGATAAAGGCAGATATGAAAACCTAATGGCATTCTGAAATAAGTTCTAGCTGATTGGGACATATTTTTTAAATGGAAGCATAAAATTGCTCTAAGAAAATACAGGTGAATGTTTAAAAAACTTACAAAAAAAAGTCCAACTAATCAGAACATTAAAAACAGAAACCATAAAGGAAAATGGATACATTAAAAATCATAATTTTCTTTTTTCTTTATTTTTATTGTTGATAATATTGCAGATGTCCCCATTCCCCACCCCTGTGCCCCCCTCCACCCAGGCCCCACACTACAAGCAAATCCATAGGTAATATTTGCCAATATTTGAATCCTAAAATGGATTTATATCTTTAATCGATAAAGCGCACATACAAACCAATAACAAAAAAATCTAACACACCAGTAAGAGAACAAGCAAGTTGTTTGAATAGATAAGTCACAAAATAACTACCTGTGGCCAATAAACCTAGAAAAGATACCCTGCCTTGCCAGTCATCAAAGAAATGCAAATTAATTCAAGATATCATTTTCATGGATCAAATTAGTGAAGATAAAAATAGGTGTTGGAGTACAAAGCAGATAAGGTCGGAGACTTGTATTTTGGGGTGTGTAAAGTTGCTACAACTTCTGTGAGAGCCATTTGGTAACACTTATAAGGCTTCAGAATGCCCTGCGCCCTGCTTACCCGTTGACCCAGAAATGCCACTTCTAAGAATTTATCCTAAGGAAATAAGCATGGGCAGATTTCTGTAAAGATTTAGCTACAACGATGTCCATTGCAGCAAGATATCGATCAGGAAAACCGCAAGCATTGATATGGTGAGAGGCGCTGGGGAAGTTTAGAGTTGCTTTGAAGTGAACAGGCAGGACCTGTGTGCGTATTACTAAACCACACAGAATGTTTAGCACCCAGGTCGTGCATGTAAACAACAATGGTGCGCTTGAGGGTCTACTGTTTGGGGATTTTTTCCCCATTTTTGATGGAAGTTTTTCAGTTTTGTATCTTTCAAGGGACTGTGAATCTGGGGTCAAATTTCTCGTTTACAGTTTTGCTCTTGAACACCTGCTGAGGTTTGGACAGTACTAGGGGACATAGTCATTTGCTTGAATTTCTGACTTGTGTTGGTGAGGTGGGCTGAATATTAGTCTCCCAAAGATGTCCTAAGCCCTAGAACTTGTGACTTTGTTACCTTACACAGCAAAAAGGGATTGTGTAAATTGATTAGGACCTTGAAATGGGGAGATTCTCCTGGATTGTCTGTGTAGATCCAATGTAATCAAAAGGGGCCTTTTAAGAGGGATGCAGGAAGGTCAGAGTCAGAGGGAGAGAAGGGATGAGGGAGGCAGAGACTGGAGTGGCAGTGCCATGAGTAAAGAACTCTCGCAGGTCTGGAAGCTGGGAAGGTCGAGAAAACCGAGTCTCCTCTAGAGTGTGTCAGAGGAAGCTGCCCTGATGACCCCTTGACTATAACTCCGTAAGGCTGATTTCAGACTTCTGAATTCCAGAACAATAAAACAATAAATTTGTGTTGTTTGAAGTCACTAGTTTGTGGTAGTTTGTTACAGCAGCAATAGCAAATTAATGCATTTGAAAAATGGGGCGGGGGGGATCAAACTTATGCTTGAGCCGTAGTTATACGTTAGTTGGTCCCATGTGAGAAGTTCAGAGACCTGGATTATGGTCACAGCCTTGAGAGGCCTCTCTAGAGGCCTCTAGAGGCCTCTCTAGATCATAGTTTCTTCATCTTTAAGGTTCTCTTCTTGCCCTAAAGTTCTCTTCCTCCTTAAACATTTAAGCATTTGTCTGCCATCACTAGGTACATCATTGTTAGGACACAGATAACAATGGGTTAGGGCTGGTGAGTAGATCCGAGTTTGTTTTGGAAGCTGGCTGCACAATAGTGAGCATTTTCCCTGTTGGGGCGTGTGCCTGCCTGCGTGTGTTCTCATGCAGAGGATCCTGGAGCATCACAGCGAGTCCTGTGGAGGCAAGTGATGATGGGTACAGGTTAGAAGCCATTAGAACTATGACAAATGGGTGGCAAAGTACGCCTGAGATTGGGCATGCAAGCCTCACCGAGTCTCCATAGCAAATTCTTTCTAGAAGGATGCTCTAGAAGATCCCCCCACACACACACTCCAAATTGACTCAAAGTTGTACACATACAGAATGGGAAGTTTGAGGTTATACTCTCACATCAAAGCTCTGCAACAGAACAACCCAGGTGTCCACACTCACTTGCCCACTAGACCCACAGGACCTGCCCAGAAGAGAGATCAAGTCTCACTCAGTCTTTTCACCTCACATGGTGTCTGCTTTCTAGCCCACAGATGGGGCACAGTGAAGTTGCTGAAGAAAACAGTTTGAAACAGTAATAGTGACAGTTATCACTTAATACCAGAGTGTGTGCATGCTTAATAACTTGGTACGTAGGCATTTTGGGGTTTTATCACATGCATTCTTTCATCTACATATAAGCACAAGAACCATGATAAATATACTTTCCTGTTTGAGTTTGAGTAGATAAAAGATAAATGTATACATGTTTTCAAATTGGTGTCATGCCCATAAGGTATTGGAGCTACATTTTAAAATGTACAAAGAAATTATCACCTTCAGGAACAAACTACTGGAGAATTTAGTATTCACACCCACAGTAAAGCTGTTTTGATCAGGGACTGACAAGAGAGATACCTTTGTTTTTCAGAGTCCATTTGGAGCACAAGCGATGATGGAGACACACATCAGGCAGTCGTAGTTACCACTTGTTATCTCAACATGTGGAAAGTCTGTAAAATGGAACTGGAGTTTTGAAGTTAGATGTGGAAATATGGAAAGCCCCTATTTTACCCAGATTCAGTTCAATAATCAAAAGGATATCAAGGAAAAGCAAGGTGAACAAAACAACAAAAAAGGGGAAAAAAATCCCAGCCTTGACTTACCAGACTCTCTTGGGTTCCTGCCATGGTAATGTTACCAATCGGCAGAGTGACCTTGGACAAGTCACTTAACCTCATGGATCTATTTCCTTGTCTATTAAATGGGGAACATAATATACACTTATCTGGTAGTGGTGAAAAATAGGAGCGATGGCTGACACATTCAGCCACTCATCTTGTCCATGCCTGACCTCCAGGGATACAAAATCCAGCTGAGAAGATGCCAGGGCCATGCTCAATTGGCCACGATCCAAGACAGAGCTCATTAATTCCTGCTCTAGAATCTTCTGCCTTCCAACCCACCTTGGCTGGGTGTGGAGAAGGAAGTGGCACACGGGAGTAGCTGTCCAGGCCCATGGCAGGCTCTGGAAGGCTCCCATCAGTATTGAGACAAGCTCTATCACTCTTCTTCCCCTTCTCAGTCCCTTATTGTGTTGAGGCCCAAGGATTTGCCTACAGCCTTGCCTCCTTTTCTCTCGCCCTTCCTAGTGTCTTTGTTTTTCTCTCCTTGTATCACCGTAAATTGCAGTATGGGTATTAACTTCACCCAGGTATACAATCCTAGGAAGGTACAGCATGACTTGCTCATGATTTTTCTCTTCTACAGCAAGTTTTCTCTTCTATAGTAAGTTTCCCAGCACAGATAAAGAGCTCAGTTAATATTTGGTGAAAATTTATGTAGAAGTGAAGGTCTTACCTACAAAACCCTGAGATATACCTTTGTGCAGCTCGTTTCCTGGACTTCGTGAACTCTTACTTCATGCCATGTGGACTGATGCCTGGGAGCTCTCAAGGGGTGAGAGTGGAAAACCCACCAAGCTGTTACATCTTTGACCTGGCAAGGAAGCTGTATGTGAGCCTTTGCTTAGGGGGCTGGAGGAGAGCAAAGAGGGCCTTTCACTCACCAGGGCAGAGCCCTTCCGGGAGGGGAAGCTGTGCCAACCGTCATGTACATGAGACCCTGTTGTGCTACCGTCTCCAGGAAAGAGGTCTGGCTGGCTGGGGACAGGGCAAGAGGGAGACTTTTGTGTTCCTTTTGAAAATCAGAATGATAAAGGGAATGAGTATCCTTTAAAACCAAGTTTCATGTAAGCCAGATTACAATCCAAGGAGACTCGCAGAAGCACGGGTGGGCTTTGGCTGCACCACCTTGAGCAGAGCAGGTCTCTTTGCATACACATGGTGGGGTGACTTCTGGATCATGCCAAACTGGAAAGTTTGGTTTAAGTCTAGAGGGTTGTTGGTCCCCTGCACACTAAGAACTGAAAGCCGCTTCCCCAGGCCAACCTCCTGACACCTCGCTGTTGCCTGACTCAGCACGGGTTTGTCCTGCCGTCATGGGGCTCCATCCCAACCCCACTGCTGATGCTGCCTACCTGGGGGCTGACAGAGCCTGAGAGAAGCACCCTCCACCAACTCAGGTCCTTGTCCTCAGCCCCACTTGCAGAGAACTTGCTGGTGGAAGCATGGGAGCTAGCAGTGCCTTCTTTAAGAGTTAAATTAAAAGTAAGTAGGTGAGTGTGTAAACTCTGTGCTGCCCCTGGGCTTGGAATACTAAATACAGACCATTTTTTTCCACTCTCAGTTCCCACTGAATATGATCATGTCATATGTAAAACCTGATAAGACTGGGGAGACCTGAGCCAGAGGTCACTTTTATGAATGGCTTGAATTGAAAGGAAAGGCTCTAAGTGATACCCAGACACATCTACGCATCGTGTTGGCGTGCTCCAGGACCAGACAAATGTTCAAAGCGAGGGAAGCCCCATCAGCCTAGACTTGGCTTTGGGGCTGATGTGCTGCCAAGGTGGCAGGAACGTTAGGGCAGATATCGTTTCATAGCTCACCTATGAGTTTAAAGCAAAGTGAGGCAGGAAGTCAGAGAGAGACCCATTCATACTCCCTTGATTATTTACTCAACATGATGCTGAAAGACATTTGTGTTTTTTGGAAGTTCTGTTCCCTGGCAGTGAAATAAAACCTCCTTTCTAGGCTAGAAAGATTGATGTCCAACTGCATTAAAGGACTATGTGAGTAAAAGGAGACTCTGTATCCTCAAATGAACACAAGAACTTGCACTGTTCTTATGTAACCATGGTGCAAAGTGTTATCAAACCAGAAATTTGCAATGCAAAAAAAAAAAGTTGTTCTAATAAGACTGAAGCACAAAAACACTCCCACTTGTCATAGTTTAAAAATTTTATAGGAGGAGGGTGTTTTTTATTTATTAGTCACAAGATGGGAAGAAGATGGGAGAGAGGAGGTGTTATTTTTTAGCTTCGTTGAAGACTGTGATTTAGCCTTGTTTTAATTTTTCTCCTTTTAAGTACATCATTTTTTGATGCTATATGGTAAAGGCACATCAGATCAGTGGTTATCTGTGGAGTTTCTTCTCAATGAATGTTGCTTAGGTATTTGCAAAACTTTCTACAATCCCATTTATAATCCAGGAAGAAATTTCTTACTTTTTCTCTTTTAATCTAGGTATATGTATACTAGACCAGGGGTTCTCAAACTTGGCTGTGTATTAGGATCACCAGGGTGGTGTTTAAAAATCCCATTGGCCCAGCTGCATACTTTGACCCAGAACAATTAAATCATAATCTGTGGAGGTGGACCCAGGCATAGGGGCTTGTCCAGGGTGATTCTCATGTGCAGCCAAGATCGAGAAGCACTGCACCAGAGCTGCCTTCTCAGACTGTGATGTGCACACAACGCTGGGGCTGGGGGTCATGCAGATTCTGATGCAGCAGCTCTGGGTTCAGGTCTGACATTCTGCCTCCCTAGCAAGCTCCCAGGCAATGCCAACACTGCTGGTCTGTGGGCCATACGTTGAGCAGCAAGCTCTTAGACTATAGAAGAACACTTGTAGCTAGACACTAGATGGTAGACACTGTGACTATAATATGCTGCACAGGTTCTCACTTGTCCCTCGACTTCTGTCCCCTGCTTGGCAAACAAACAGCAAAGCTGCTGGAGTTCCTTATCTTCCTTTTCCTGTAAGATGATGATGATGATGATGATGATGATGATGATGATGATGATGATGATGATGATTTGCAAACCCCAAAGGAAAAGGCCCTCTTTCTCAAACGTTGTCTGGTGGTGGTGTTTTCCTTGAGAACATCAGTCACCTCCGAGGTGGAGATTAGGGTCCTTCCCCTTTGAGTGGGTGGCACCCTGTGTTCCCTGCTCTGGTGGCTTGCCCGGTTGTGGGAACACTCCCCAGGCAGTCCAGGGAACCTTGGTCTCGTGCTTCGTCTGATGGGGAAGAGAGATTTTAGTAAACACTGCGTGGGAAGAGGAATGAAATGGGCAGAGAATGAGGTTAAAGAATGGGTGTGTGAAACACCAGGTTGAGGGAGGCCAGGGTGCCTGGGAGCAGCATTCCAACACCCACCTCTCTAACAGCTGGTGGGAGAAGGAGCTCACCTGCCAAGGGAGGCAGGCTGTGCAGAGCATCAGGACACTTGTGGCCATGAGGGTGACAGGGCCTTGGCCACGCTGGCGTAGCTCTGGGTGCACAGCCTGTTGAGCCGCACTCTGGGGCCTAGGTGTGGAAGGAAGGGCAGCTCCTGCTCAGGCCTCCCCTTCTGGGCACTCCCCGAAAGGTCCCCAGACCCCATCCTGTCTCCTGGGCCAATAAAGATCATCTTGCTCTGTGCTCCCCATGGCCTCTCAGCTCCTGCAAAGGTCTGGTTCCAGACCAAGACCCCTAAGTTAATCTACCTGGATTTTTTTACCATAATTGGACTAAGGAAATCTTAGGACTGGGCTGCACATCCTGCAATAGGCCCTGTCTGTATAAAGCAAGTGGATTCCATAGATCTGCCACCCAAGGCTGAGTGAGCTAAAAGAAATGCACATACCAACTGGTTCAAACTCCGTTGTCCCACATTGTTGCTCGCTAGTCGAGACTCTAACATGGTTCCTGCTCTCCAGTCAAGTCAAATCGAATCCGCCAACTCCCACCCCGCCCCCCACCATCTGTATTTTTGCACATACGTTCCATATTGGGGGCACTGATTCCACATACCGGCTATGCCCTTCAAGATCCCACGTTCAAGCTCCCCTGCAACAAGTTTTCTCAGATTAAGCTAGCCCCATTTAAACAATCACCCCTTTCTTCTTTACTCCTCCAGCATCTAAACGTACCATTCATAATAGACATTACATGTGAATTTCTGTGGGGTTCCACCCTCCTTCAAGGGCTGTCCCATTACCATCTCTCTTTTGATAGAATGAGAGTTTTATCAGGAGAGGAACTATGGCTCTATAGAGGGAACCCATCTTATAGAAAAGTAAACTGAGACCCAGAGAAGGGAGTGACATGACAAAAGTCATCAAGAGTGGGTGTCCCAGCCACCACTAGGACCCAGGCTGCCACGCTGGAGTGTCTTGTGTTGCCACCCTTCCAGCCCTGGCATGCCCTTGCAGCCTCCAGTGCGTGCTATTGCAGCAGGCCGGTGTGGCTGGAGGCCCTGGAAGATCCTATCAGGGACAGTTGACACTAAGCCAAGGGCGTTACAAGAAACAGGAAGTCCAGAGATCGCTGTGCACAGGAGTTCCACGGAGCTTTCCTGCACGATGCCCGAAGGAGACGCGAATAAACGGGAAAGCACAGCATGTTTGCTGATAGGAAAACTTCATCTGCAAATGGGCATTATCTGTAGGCTAACTTATAATGTCACTCACCAAAAGATGTGGACATCAGGAGAGAACTTATAAATGATTCTAAAGTTCATCTGAAAAAATTAAACAGATGAGAATATTCTGGTTTTTAAAAATGAAGGGTGGGTCAAGGGAGAAGGACAAATTTGTATTACTAGCTATTAAGCCATATGACAAGATTACAATCAATATAATGGTTTGGTACTGATATTGAAATAGACAGAATCGAAATGGGACTACACAGAAAGACCACAAATTAAGTGCTCAGTGTATGATAGAGATAGCATTTCAAATAAATAGGGAAATGATGAACTTTTCAAAAATTGGTGTTGGAATAATTGGTTGGCTGTTTAAAAAATAATAAGGTAAATATTATGCACTAAAATTATAGACAGTTTAGGATTAAATGTAAGCAATAAAATAGTAGAAGGGAACATAGGTAAATAGTTATATAATCTTACAGAAGGGAAGGCCTCTAACCATAACATTAAGGCGTGACTTCTGAATAAACAAAACAAAGATATAAACCACAGATTATTTTTATATATAATTATTATTTGTTATTTACTTCTTATTATTTTAAAGACCTCTTACAAGGAAATAAATAGGAAAGAACCTGGACAAAAGGTATAAACAGCTAGTTAACCAAAGTTAAAATACAAGTGCTAATAATCATATGAAAAAATATTTGATATCATAAGTAATCAAGAAAATGCAAATTAGTATACCTCCATAATATTGTCAGAGAAGGAAAAGAAAGATAATATTCAGTATTGGGGAGGATATGAAGAAATAAATATTCATCTGTTTTTATTTCATCATATTTCATCAAATTTCATATTTCATCATATTTCATATGAAGAAATAAATATTCATCTGTTTTTATTTCATCATATTTCATCAAATTTCATATTTCATCATATTTCATCATATTTCATCAAATTTCATCATATTTATTCATCTGAATAAATATTCATCTCTTTATGAGAGTATAAATTTTATGAAGGTCCTAGCATGCAGCTTGACAATATGTCTCAGAAGTTTTAGAAATGAGCATTCCTTTGTTACACTGGTTCTGCTCCCAGGAAAATAATTATAACTATACATGGACAACTATCTATGTAGAAAGACATTCAGTTCTATATTACCTACAAGAATGAGATGTGGGAAGCTATCACAATGTCCAACAAGAGGAAACCAGGGAAAGAAAACGTGTCAGTAGAAAACTGCAGCTATTGAAGGTTACCTTGTCCTGTAACACCTACGGAGCTGGGGAAAGGTCCATGGTAGTATCATTTTATTCCTGTTGGGCATAAAAGAGAGCACAGAAGAAAGGCTATACTCCAAAGTGCTGACAGCAGTTATCCATGAGTGATGGGCTTATGTTCTTTCTTCTTTCTTTGTGCTTTTCTGTTCTCTCAAGCTTTCTCCTTAAACATAGGCTGCTTTTGCAATTTCGAAAGTTGTTAAATTGAGAAAAAGAAAGGCAGGGAGTGCCATTGTAAGAATCTGGGTGGGATTACTCAGATGATTTCGAGAGAGTGTTTAGATGCTTCTGGTTGGGGTCTGGTGCCACCAGAGAAGTGCACCATAGAGGTGCCTAAACAAGGATCAAAGGAGGCGGAGAGTCCTGCCCTTACTCCCTGGATCCTCCTTCCTGCAAGGGCCTCAAGGGAATAGATCTGAATGTTCATTGTTTCACCATCTAGGGCTACAGAGGACATTTATTTTTGCTATGTTGTTTGAGGGCAAAATACAGACCTCCATTTTGTAGAAAATATCTCAAAAATGGATACATGCCAAAAAGGTATACTTCAGTGGGCAGTCAAAAAGCAATGGCTTCCTGATTTTGCAGGCTAGGAAAAATATATTCAGAACACATTAACTGGGAGACTTCACTATGTGAACTTTTGCCTTTCAAATTCCATCTGCTTTGGAGAGTAGAAGATCCAAAGAGTCCTAACTTCTTGTTGCAGGGTGTGATGTTAGCCCTGATGCAGGTAGTGAGTAGGTATCTGGTTTTTCTTGACCATCTTTCTGAGACATAATGAAGGATGGCCAAGACAGCCACCAAAGTGGGGTTGTTGCCTATGTAAACATTATGTATATAACTGTGACCATGGCCTATAAAGATTCCAGCAAGAGATGAACTCTCGCATGTAAAGACAGAGCAGCGAGTACCTGTTTAGCAAAAGAGCCACCCAACTGATCAGTTTGTCCTTAAGCTGTAATTTAGGGGAGAGATAATGACTCAAAAACACTGTCAAGCCAGATGCTGTGGACAGAGTGGCAAGTATAGTTTGAAAAAACTAAGCAACATTCAGCCCTTTGGATTGATTCTCAGTTCTTTCTTAATACTGAATTTATTTTTAAATTTCACAAACTGTTAAAGGAGGCCATGAAGTTATGTTTATCAATTTAGGAAGGGAGAGCTTAAGTTAAGAAAGAACAGTAATAATGCAAAATATTGCATTACCATAAACAATACTTAAGACCTTGGATAACTATAGACTTTGAGCTCACACTGGGGGCAGTAAATAGATTAAGTCTGACAATTTTAATCCAGTGTATGTGGGCTTGTTAGGGAAATGGTTTTGAAAAGCTGAAATAAATGGATGAGCCCAGTGAGCTGAATGCGGGATTTCAAGACTCTGTGGACATCAGAGACTTGGTGGGAAGGAACATCCCTAGGAGAAGAGCCTTGTTCTGGAGTACATGAACTAGGGTTCTTTGATGGTAACTGACTAACTTGAATAAAAGCAACCTTGTTGGAAGGCAGTTGCAAGTCCACTGAATCAGCAGGAGAGCTGGAAAATTGTACTTGGAAATGAACAGTAACCAAGGTGGCTCCAGGAAACTGGGAAATGGGAATTACAGAATCCATTTCAGAACAGGAAGTATGCTGAACATGCCACACTGGTCATGCGTGAACTCCGCCTGCATTATCTCTTTGTCTCAGGATGCAAATTTTAGGGAGAGAGGACAGAAGGCAACGTAGGGCATCTGTGGCTATAAACCAGTGTAAACCCATGCTGGAAAGGTAATTCCAAAAAAATATCTGGGTGCAGAAATGTTTGCCAGGCAGCCCTAAATCATTGAGCACAAGCTAAACAGAGGTGTGGATATTTGATTCAAGATGAAAAATAGGAAATATCAAAAGTGATATTATCATGGATCAGTTTTGTGGACAGGCGGTTTATCCAAGTAATTAATACTGTCTGGATCCTGATTACAAAATAGTCATAAGGATAGAATGTCGTTTGACAGCCAATGTCAGATTGGTACATTTTCTGGAAATCTTAGCATGCCACAAATTGAACACCTAGAAAATTCTTTACATACCAGCTGGCTGTGGTATTACTCAGAGGCAGAGAAGGCAACAGGGTCATCTTTTTTTTAATGCAGTCTTGATAACAGGTTGGTATCTGTGTGTGTCACTTTAAAGTTTGTAATAGTGAAAGAAGGAAACACTAGGCATAATTCCACTTCAGCAAAGCAGAGTGTACAAAAATTCAGAGGAAAATCAGATGTGATTCATTGAGTAGGATTCTAAAAAGGAATATGGCCTGGGAAGGTTGGAAGGCTATGAGTTTGGTTCCAATTTACTGTCAGAGGGCACACAAGAAAGGCAATAAGTGAACATTTAAAAAAGACACGAGTGCATCTGTAGAGGGAGTTCCCAGGGGTACCATTTAATAAGCTGTGCAGAGAAGATCAGAATAAAGACGTGTCCCAAGAGGTAGAACAACCGTGCTGAATGGCACTTTGTTGAGTGAACAAGCATGCCAGTGCCGCCCTGGAAGCAGGTGTGCTCTGCGGGCTGGCAGGTGTTTAGAGAATGTCAGGAAAACTGAAGGGCAGAAGAAATTGAGGATTACCCACATGGCTATTGACCCCCCCCCACACACGTACACACGTACACACACACAAGCTTTTTAAGGCTATGTTTGAGATCAGACAAGTAAAAAAGGAAGGAATAAGTTTACTTCTTGGGACAGGATCAAAGTAATCAGTAAAACCAAATGAAGAAATGTGAGTTAAAATAATGGCTGGTCAGTGAGATGGAACAACAGTGACCTTAAATGAGTGATCCCTAGGTATACCCTATCCAGGTTCACCTGTGAGCTTTTGGGAAGGGCAGGGAGTTTTAACCAGGGCATCCCCAGAAAATGCTCACTGATCTATTCATGTTGACCTGGGAGGGGGCCAGTAGGGTGTGCAGGTGGGATTTGTCCTCCTATCCTCCTAAAAATTTTATGAGTAAATTGAAGAAAGATACATAAGGCAGATTCGTCAAATGTAGAGGTGATACAAAGCCCAGAATGATAGCTGAAGTGTTGTTGAATGATAGAATACTCAAAAGGAGAGAAAAATAAAGTATCAAGCTAGAATGACGGATCAAAGTCAACCAACCAGATTAAACTGAACAATGACACTTTCAGTGGTGTTTAGGTTAAGGATAATGAAGTTTAGTTAGGAAGGATATGAGGCCAAGTTTGATGGCAGTTTATGTGGATAAGAGCTAGAGGCTGAAGTTGACCGCAAGCTTATATAATCTGACAAGCAGCATTCCAGAACTGCTAGAAAAAGTGGTGGAGAATGAAGTCTCAGTAGTGTAGACATCAGGTCATGAGAGATGGTATTCCTGCCGCACTCTGTCACCATAGCCCAGAGCTGTCGAGTGTCGGCTCTGAGGACACACTGCTTATTTTTGGATTTCTCTCTGCCTCTTTCTAGTTCTGTGCCTTTGGCCAAGGCCCTGAATCCCTCTAGACTTGTATGCCTCATCTGTAAAGTGGGTAGGATAATAGCACCGTCACAGGAGTTTTATAAGATTAATTTAGATGTTACATGTAAAACTCAGCACAGAGGCCGACACATAAAGCATTTGGTAAACATTTTTGTTACTGGTGTGTTGTTTCAACACTCTAGTGGACTACTTTAAGAAGGTCACTAAAAAAAGTCACCATCTGAGGTAAAGAGTTTACAGACTTTCTTGCTCAAAGATCTTTTATAGGAACTTGGAGTGCATATTTGCTACTTATTGCTGTGTAACAAATTATTCTAAAATTTAGCACCTTCAGTTAATAAGCAATCATCTCACATTCTGAGAGTCAGGAACAGCTTAGCTGGAGGTCTGGTCCAGGGTCTCCCACAGAGGTTGCTGTCAAGATGTGAGCTGGGGCTGCAGTGTCATCATGAGTTTTGGTCACAGAACTTTTGGCTGGACACCTCAGTTTCTTGCTGCATGGGCCTCTCCATTGGGTGTCCTGATGACCCGGCAAATAGCCTGCCCCGGAGCAAGACATCCCAGAGAGACCAAGCAAGGCAGAAGTTACAGTGCTTTTTGTGACCTAGCCTGAAGTCACATGCCACCCGTATTCTCTCAGTCGCACAGACCAACCCCGAGACCGTGTGTGAGGGGACTCCACAAGGCCATGGACACCGGGAGGTGGGGGTCACCGCAGCCATCCTGGAGGCTGGCTCTTACAAGTCGGTTATCACCACAAAGACTCAGAGATTCAGTGGCTGACTGCAGATAATGAAAGGGCTATTGTATAGAAGAGGGAGACTTATTTTGTGTGGCTTCCAAGAACGGAATTCAAGCCAAGCAGCAGAGATTTCTTTAGGGTTTCGTTTATATTATTTTACTTTTGATGGAAAAGAAATATTTCAGCAAAATATAAGGCCTTTGTTCCTGAACCAGTACGGCTTGGAGAAACTATTAAGAGGTAAAATGACCTTGCTAGTTTGGGAATCCCGTGTTGTTTCTCCTTTTAAGAACAAGGTTCTGACATGGTTGGTTTTTTACACTTAGCCTGTGGGGTTTAAACCAGGAATTCCCAGCTTTTTAGGGGGCAAGACCTTTAGGTCGTGGGAGGAGCAGGAACCTGGGCACTAAGTGTTCTCCTTGGGAATCCCAGCAGACCTTGGAGAGAGGGATGAAGATGCAGCTCCAGGGGATGCTGGCCAGATAAGGCTCAGACATTCACTGGTGGAAGCCAGCCTACACTTCGAGCATGCAGGAGGGCATCTGACACTTTGCTGGGGGTTCCCAAATGGGGAACTGAGAGTGCGCTCATGTTTAAAATAGCCAAGGAGAGCTTTTTTAAATGGTTGGTGGATATGGTGGGGTGCTGTTCTATCGGTCACCCTGTATACATACGATGTAGAAAATGTACACCAATTTTTCTACACACGCCTTCCAGGCACATGAAGGGAGACTTGAGCGGACCACTTTTACTCCTCCTTTCCCCCATCTGCCCTTGGGCGCTCACTGAAATGAGTGACCAGTGAAGTATGAAACTATTTCTAATCTTATACTAGTACTAGAAGCTCTGAAGAATTTCTGCCACTGAATGTGCAGATGGGATTCATCCTGCCCCCATGCAGCAACCACTCCTCCAGGAGGTGGAGGGATTGTCATGAGAAGAAACACAGCCACAGCCCATTCTTGGAAGGGCAGGGTGTGGGGACGAGGGCAGGCCATATGGCAGTGGGTCTGGGGGAGGCAGAGCTGGCTTGCACCAATGGCCCAGGGAAAGACACCAGTTGTCAGGGCTGCACTGAGTGATGAACTCAGTCAGCTCTTATTCCCGACACGGCATGAGAGTCTGCCAAACAAGGAAGAAAAAAAAAAACCTTCTGGCCCAACAGTTACAGATTCCTCAGCTACTTAAAGTCAGTATACTTAAACTTTTTCTTTTCTATTTCTATCTGGGCCTAAAATATTGGACAAAGCCACGCAGGCTCTGATGGAACCTACATAACTCTTCATCATACTTGGCAAAGATTATCCTAGGCCCCCCATCACAGACTTCTGCCTGGTAGTTGATGGGAAAACCAAAGCTAGTTTTGCCATGTTCCTGTGTAAGTAACATGTTTTTATTTTCACCTGGATGCTTATGAGACATTTTCTTTGTAACGAAAACTTGTCAAGTTATACTGAAAGTTTGCTTTCAGACTTGTTCATTTTTTTCAATTTTACTTTTTCTTTTTTAACTTATTCTATTATAGTTGTCCTGATTTCTTTTTTGCCCTTTTTGCCCCCCTCCACCCAGCCCACCCCTTTCACCCACAGTCAATCCCCTCTCCATTGTCCATGTCCATGGGTCACTCATACATGTTCCTTGACTAGTCCATTCCCCTTCCTTCCACTATTCTCCCTTCCCACCTCCCCTCCTGTCATTCTGTTCCATGTTTCCATGTCTCTGGTTCTGTTTTGCTCATTAATTTATTTTGTTCCTTAGGTTCCAGCTGTAAGTGAGGTCATGTAGTATTTGTCTTTATTGAGTGGCTTATTTCACTTAGCATAATAGTCTCCAGTTCCATCCATACTACGCAAAAGATAGGACTTCCTTCTTTCTTTCTGCTGCATAGTATTCCATTGTAAATATTCCATGGTCCTTTAATCCACTCATCTACTGATAGGTACTTGGGCAGTTTCCAACACTTAGCTATTATAAATACCCCTGCTATGAACATAGAAGTGTGTAAGTTCTTTGGAATTGGTGTTTCAGGATTCTTAGGGTATACTCCCAGTAACGGATTCACAGGGTCATAAAGCAGTTCCATTTTTAATTTTTTTATGAAATTCCATGCCATTTTCCACAGTGGCTGCATCAGTCTGCATTCCCACCAGCAGTGCACTAGGGTTCCCTTTTCTCCACATCCTTGCCAGCACTTGTTGTTTGTTGATTTATTGATGATGGCCATTCTGACAGGTGTGAGGTGATATCTCACTGTGGTTTTAATTTGCATCTCTCTGATGGCTAGTGATGTTGAGCATTTTTTCATATGCCTATGAGTCATCTGTATGTCCTCCTTGGAGAAATGTCCATCCCAGTCCTTTGCTCGTTTTTTAATTGGATTGTTTGTCTTCCTGATATTGAATTGTATGAGTTCTTTATGTATTTCAGAGATTAAACCCTTGTCCAATGTATCATTGGTAAATATGTTCTCTCATACAGCTGGTTCCCTTTTCATTCCAATTATGGTTTCTTTAGCCATGCAGAAGCTTTTTATTTTAATGTAGTCCTATTTGTTTATTTTCTCCTTTATTTCCTTTGCCCTAGGAGATATATTGGCAAAAATATTGCTACATGGGATGTCTGAAATTTTACTGCCTATGTTTTCCACTAGGACTTTTATGGTATCATGATGTATATTTAAGTCCTTTATCCATTTTGAGTTTATTCTGGTGTATGGTTTAAGTTGGATGTCAAGTTTCATTTTTTTTGCATGTACCAGTCCAGTTCTCCCAACACCATTTACTGAAGAGGCTATTTTTATTCCATTGTATGCTTCTGCCCCTTTTGTCAAATGTTAATTGACTATAGAGACATGGGTTTATTTCTGGGCTCTCTGTTCTGTTCCATTGATCTATGTGTGTGTTCTTTTGCCAGTACCAGACTATCTTGATTACAGTGGCCTTGTAGTATAGTTTAATATCAGATTTTGTGATCCCTCCAACTTTGTTCTTCTTTCTCAGGATTGCTGAGGCTATTTGGGGTCTTTTTTGGTTCCATATACATTTTTGGAACATTTGTTCTAGATCTGTGAAATATGCCATTGTTATTTTAATAAGAATTCAAAATATTGGCAAACTGGATCCAGCAATACATTAAACAGATCATACACCACGATCAAGTGGCATTTATTGTAGGGATGCTAGGATGGTATAACATACGCAAATCAGTGTAATGCATCACATAAACAAAGTGAAAGACAAAAATCACATGATCATATCAATAGATGCTGAAAAAGCATTTGACAAAATCCAGCACCCATTTATGATAACAGTCAGGAAAGTGAGAATAGAGGGAGCATACCTCAACATAATAAAGGCCATATATGAGAGATCTACAGCCAACATCATACTCAATGGGCAAAAACTAAAAGCATTTCCCTTAAGATCAGGAACAAGACAAGCGTGTCCACTTCCACCACTCTTATTCAACATAGTGCTGGAAGTCTTAGCCACAGCAATCAGACTAGGAAAAGAAATAAAAGGCATCCAAATTGGAAAGGAGGAGGTAAAACTGTCATTCACAGATGACACGATAGTGTACATAGAAACCCTTATAATCTTCACCTAAAAACTACTCCACCTAATAGGGGAATTCAGCAAAGTAGCAGGATACAAAATCAACATTCAGAAATCAATGGCATTCTTGTACACCAACAATGAAGAATCAGGAAGAGAAACTAAGAAAAAATCCCATTTACTACAGCAACAAGAGAAATAAAGTTCCTAGGAATAAATTTAACCAAGGATGTAAAAGACCTGTTAAACTGAATTAAAGAAAGAAATTATGGAAGTTACAAATGAATGGAAACATATACTGTGTTCATGGATTGGAAGAATTAACATCATTAAAATGTGCATACTACTCAAAGCAATTTATAGATTCAGTGCTTTCAGTCTTAAGGACAAGTCTTTTTCAGCTTAAGAAAGTTCTCTTCAATTATTTATTTGATAATAATGTCAACCTTAGTTTGCTTTTTCTTCTTTTGGCATTATTATTGTCATCTGTATATTGGATTGTTTAGTTCTGTTTTTCAGATTTTTTTTCTCATTTTTTTAAATTATACTTTATTGTTTATGTCACTACAGTTGTCCCAATTTTTTTTCCCTTTACCCTCTCTATATAGCAACCCCCCAGACACACACACACACTTTTTTTTTCTCATTACTTTTGTGTTTATATCCTTCTGAGTTCTGGGAGAAATTTCCCAAGTCATTTTTCCCATTTGACTGATTTGATTTACTGTAATATCCAATCTGTTTCTCACTGGCCCATTTAAAATTGGTTGCCATATTTCTTCATCTCTGTGCAGCTGCTTACTTGGAGCTCCCTGCTGTCATTTTATAGATGCCATGTCAGCTTCAGCCTTCAAGATGCAAATTACAAATTATCCGACATCTTTCTCCATTTCTTAGGAGTAGAGAAAGTCATTGGAATTCCTCAAGAATGTTCTTATATAATGAATTTTTTTTCATGTGGCCAGCAATTCCTTGCATAATCATCATTACAAAGACAAGACAGTAACATGATTTATCTTAGTGCAGATTTAAATCTAGATTCCCAAAAGACCAGTCTTTCATAAAATTACAATTCTATCTGTGAGTAAAACAATTAAAAAAATAATGTTTAAACATTAGTCATGTTTATAATTTTGTGGGGTTTTAATTTTAAATCATGTTTATTTTCCAACCCTAAAATGTTTGTTTTATAACATTTGGAACATTATAAAAGAAAAATGATTGCCCATAACCCCACCACACTTTTAATATCTCAGCGTTTTTCTTCTGGAAGATAATCCGAATTGATGGGCTTTTTATCTACAGGCAAGCAAAAATGATCTATATAAAACTCAGAGAAAAAAGGAAGTCACATTTTTGTCATGGAACCAAGTCCCAACCACAAAATCACATTGATGCTTTTAAGGCTTTTGAGCTTTGCCATAAATTTACCTCTGGATGCCTCAGTTTCTTTGCTTAAAATGAAGAGTATCCTTCATTCATCCAGACCACATCTGCAGACTGTAAACGAAAAAGCCATCTGTCAAAAGTTCTGAGGGCATAGAATATTCTAGAAAAACAATTGTAGTGCTTACAAGTATTTAGCGTAGAATGTTTGAAGGGATTATGGTTCAAAGACTCAACAAGAGGAAGCATTTTTTCCTAAGGGTAAATTGCGGGTTTCCTGCCAACCATTTTACCTAACAATTTTGATGTTAATAAGAGAACAGAGGCACAGAGTCTTACAATGCCAGGTAGCCGGGGGCTCCAACGGGGTTCTTCCTCCAACAAAGCCAAAACAGAATTCCCCATCTAGCAAGGACTTGGCTCCGATTCCCAGAACCGTTCACGTTCTGGTTCAATGCTGGCTGATGAGAGCCAAGCAGAGATATCCTTGTTTACCTTGTAAATAGAAATTTGAAGTGAATTTGAAGTGAAATACTGGTTGACACCCAAGAGGATGTAATTAGAATAAGAGGCTTTCTGGTTTGAAGATACGAAAGAAAGAAAGACTCTGTCTCTTTGAAATGAAATTGTTAAATAGTAAAAGAGAGGAGAGATTTGGCATTCAGTCTTCAAAGCAAAATCATGACATGTAATTTTCTTAATTGTTTTTTGCTTAAAATTCCTAAGGCCATGGTAAGGCTGGAAGGCACAACCTGGGGGCTGGGGGACAGTTTGTGAGGAGGAAGAGGAACTCAGTGGGGAGGTAATCATCTGTCTGGTGCATTTCCCTTGTATTTTCATCTCCTTTTAACGCCTAATGAATCAAACTGCAGTCTGGGGGCTACAATGGGGTATTGCACACCTGCCTCCCCTTCCTCATGCCCTTTGGGGAGGAAGCAGTGTTACAGGTGGGAGATTGGTGCAGGTGAGAAGCTAAGTTGAAATATGTATGCTTTGCATCTTTAGATGCATATGCCCAGACTCTGGTTTTATTCCATACTTCACATGGTTTATTTTAGATTCTTAAAGTCTCTTTAATAATTAAAGCCATTTTGCCTTGGGACTTTTAGCTCTTAATTCTAAAATAGCTCTGAGAATTTCCTGTTAATTTCTGATGTTTATTCTTCAAATGAAAGAGTTGTCTTAACTGTGGAAGATGCTGTAAGGATTTCTTTATCCTCAACTCATTCATTCATGTCCTGTCTCCCCCCCCCCACACACACACCCTCTGATGTGACAATGTGATATATTAGAAAGAGAAAAATCTTTAGAGACAGCCAACCATGAGTTCTGGTTTCAGTTCTGCCAACACTGAACGGCCTTGACCTCCCTTGGCTTCATGTTCCTCATCTGTAAGACCGGAATAGTAATGACTACCTCTTTTTGTGAGGATTAGGCAGAATTTGCTATATAAAGTGCTAGGCACAGTGCTTGCAGTTGGTAGACAATTTATTAATAGTAGCTACTATTAATAACAATAGTCATCATCATTCAGCATCATCATAGTCCAGAACCTCAGAAAATCCACATAGGGTTAAAAACTCTAAGTCCAAGAACTTTAGGTGGAATGTGAACCTAGCAAAGTATTTCTATGTTCATGCTGTCTGATTCTTTTCTACCTGTGGGACTAGAGAAAGGTACCAAAAGTGACGCAGATTCTGCCTTTGCCTTCGAAATAAGCACAACAAGGATGAACCCCATTGGGGTCAAATACCACTGGTGACTTTCTCTCTGAATGTGTCTGTTTCTCCATCAGACACGCATGCTATGTTACTGATAACCAATACCCTTGTAGGAAAGTAAAAAATATGTTGTCTGCTTCTTTACTGATAATTTTCTTTCAATTTGGCTCCTTAACACCTGATGTCCCTTGGGTTTTATCCAAAAAGAAATGACCAGAGAAAATTAAATTAACTCAGATGTTCCCTTAGGCTCCCCCAATTGCTTTTGTAGCTCTTGTTTAGTGCTACAAAAGCAATTCAAGGGCCCATTTGAGCACCACTGTGAGCCAGAAGCTTCTAGTCTCTGGGCGTGAGTGCCATCTGGCCCAGAGGTGGGGGCTCTGCTCGGGTAGACTTCATGGGGCAGCCCCCACCCTACTTCCTTCCATCTACTCCTCAATTAACCATCATCCATAGACATCTAACAATCTCTTCGTCATCTATTTCTGTTTCACAGCCACGGCTCCCTTGTGGGAATAATAAGTTCCATATGTACAGTTCCCCACGCCTCCCCCAGATAAAGTAACACTTCCTCTTTACTTGCCCCTTTCTGATTACTAGAAGCTGTCTGCAAGGGTCCCCCTTCCTCGCTGCCATGTGATATGTACATTTGATTACATGCCTTCCCATCACTTGTCTTCCTGAACCCGAATAGCATCCTAATTCTCTACAGCTCTTCATTCTCTTAAAATCAGAGAGAACGGGGATGAAATTCCAATTCAAGTGCTTTCTAGTTGCATATTTGTTGGCGATGTCATCTAAGCTTTAGTTTTGTTTTCTCATCTGAAAAGTAGAGACTGGTAATGGTTAGAGGTTTAATGAGCTAATACAGTATCCATGCCCATAAATGGGGGTAGAGGGATGGGTAGGGTCCAAAGCCAATTTAAGATCAGGGAAGGGTTAAGGTCAAATAGGGTCATAATTAGCCACTATTGGAAAAGATTGCTGAAGACTTAGAAACCCAGGGTTCGGGGATCATGTTATAGGAAAACATATGTGTTTTTGAAGTGTAGGAGTTACTCTCAGGAAACAAGATCTTGAGGTGGGGGGCTGTAGTAACAAAAATGGCACTATGCTCCCCACCCTCATCGAGAGGGATGGCGGGGGATTACACACTACTTCATTACTCTTGTCTTCCACTGCTTCACTACGATGAAAGGCCCTTCTCTCTTAAGTGATGGTACTGTGAAGCCAAACTGTTTTCAAACTGCTTTTTATCTATTCTTTTGAAAGTACTCACTATGCTTGGTTTTGACAGTGAGTGAGTCGAGTGATTATATTTATCTCATTCCACCACTGCACACACATCCCCAAAACAGCAAAATGGAGCTCTCCTGGTTGATCAGTAATCCCTGAGAGTAGGATGCGCTTCCTACCCCTGCTGTAACTGTGACCGGGATGACTTTTCTGTACTCATGTGACGTCCACCGCTCATTTGAAAACTGCTCTCTGGCTCTCTGTGCTCTCAAGCAGCCTCGGGAAATGCCCTTATTGATTAGCTTCCTTAACAGGCGTTCCTCTCTGGGGTAAAGGTCAGTAATGTTGCTACACTCGGTACTGACAAGGCTCTTCCTCTTCAGGATCACTTATAAAACTTCTTAGCATTCTTGTTGTCATCCCATCCCCCCACCCAAAATGCCTGGGACCAGGGCGCCTGCTCATCACTTTCTCTCTGGAGAGGTTCCCGTGCTCTACACCACCGATTTCTCTAAGTTCTAGCCTAGCACTTCCACCACCTTGTGTTTCCCCTTTGTGGCAGCCTCTTCTTCACGTGCTGGCTAACTGTGGAGGTTTTGCATTGTCCCATGTGAGCTTGGAGTTCCATCCCTGTAAAATGGGTCACTGGTGGCCTGCAGCGAGCCTTCCATGTCCCAGAACCGAGGCTAGGACCGTGTGTGACTCTAGCCTGGCCCTGCAGTAGAATGGCCGCCTGGGCACTGGGGAGCACCAGAGTGCAGATGTCAGCCGTGGACACTCCCCTGGTGTCACCAGGGGCTGCTGGCTGCCTCCCGTCTTCGTTTAATTAATCTACTGCCTTTTCTCCTGGACATTCCAAAAGCATTAGTTGGCTTTGCCATTGTGTTGTCTAAGAGAGAAAATATTTAGTCCCAGATCAAAAACCTTGGCTGAAGGTTCCTACTACAAAGCCAAGTGCTGTTATTAAATTGTCAGAAAGTCAGCCATGATACTTGAGGAAGTAATGAAATTGTTACAGAGCAACAGTTGGTTCTCGAGACTGGCAAAACACTTCCAAAGTCTCGCTTTCTCGAACCTGAGGGGTCAGTCTTCCACGGGCAATTAAGATCCCGGACGAGCCCCCCAAAACTGTTACCGAGCAAACAGAAGGTCCATTATTGTCCGCCGCTTTATGGAAAGATGCCTCTCAAAGCCAGAGGTTTGTGA
>PVKU01011763.1:0-40813 GCA_004027475.1 Anoura caudifer | reverse complement strand
ATAAGTCCCTTTAACATTTCATATAATAAGGGCTTGGTGATGATGAACTCCTTTAACTTGACCTTATCTGAGAAGTGCTTTATCTTCCCTTCCATTCTAAATGACAGCTTTGCTGGATAGAGCAATCTTGGATGTAGGTCCTTGACTTTCATGACTGGGAATACCTCTTTCCAGCCCCTTCTTGCCTGTAAGGTCTCTTTTGAGAAATCAGCTGACAGTCTGATGGGAACTCCTTTGTAGGTGACTGTGCCCTTATCCCTTGCTGCTTCTAGAATTCTCTCCTTCATCTAGTCTTGGCTAATGTAATTACGATGTGCCTTGGTGTGTTCCTCCTTGGGTCCAACTTCTTTGGGACTCTCTGAGCTTCCTGGATTCCTGGAAGTCTATTTCCTTTGCCAGATTGGGGAAGTTCTCCTTTATTATTTGTTCAAATAAGTTTTCCACTGGTTGCTCTTCTTCTTCCCCTTCTGGTACCCCTATAATTCGGATGTTGGGATGTTTAAAGATGTCTTGGAGGCTCCTAAGCCTCTCCTCATTCCTTTGAATTCTTGTTTCTTCATTCTTTTCTGTTTGTTTGTTTCTTTCTTGCTTCTGGTCCACTCCATTGATCTGAGTCCCAGCTTTCCTCCCATCTCTCTTGGTTCCCTGTGCGTTTTTCTTCATTTCACTTATTGTAGCCTTCATTTTTTCATCTAATTTGTGAGCAAAATCAACCAATTCTGTGAGCATCCTGATCACCAGGGCTTTGAATTGTGCATCTGTTAGGTTGGCTGTCTCTTCATCACTTAGATAAATTGGCTCTGGGGCTTTGATTTGTTCTCTGGTTTGAGCCTTTTTTTTTTTTTTTGGTCTAGTCGCAGCTGTTACGTAGTGAGGGGTGGAGCCTTAGGTGTTCCCCAGGGCGGGACAGCCCAGTTGCTGGGTAATGACGCTGTATGTGGGGGCAGGGTCCTAGAGGAAACAATGGCGCTTGCTCTGCTCACTCTTGGATTCCAGTCCCTTCCGCTGCTTCCCCTTCACCTGGCTTATCTGCGTGTGAATGTGGGACCACCTGGTCAGCCAGCCGCCTTGCGTGGCCTCACTGGGTCTGCACAGTTGCCACCCCGTGCCCGGGGTCTGCTAGCTGCCGCCTGTATGCCCGGTCCGCACCTCCACTTTTTCCTGCCTCCACTCCGCCCCTCTTACCCGTCTGGATGAATGGTTGTTGGACTTCTGAACAGTTCAATTTTTTATGAGTTCTGGTTGTTTTCTTGTTTCTAAATCTTTGTTGTCCTTAATTTTGGTTGTGAGAGGAGGCACAGTGTGTCCACCTACGCCTCCATCTTGGCCGGAAGTTCCATGAAGGGGTCTTGAGGAGCTTTGTAGGGAATCTGCCCCGCCCGGCACTCCAGCCTCGCCCAGAGCCCCTCGCAGAATGGGAGAAGAGCCTTCCTCTCGCCATCACCAAGGCCAGTCTCTCGGAGGGACTAGTCCTCCAGCCCCCGAATGCCTTAAACAAAGCAAAGTACAGCTTAAGGAACACACAATTAGTGCTTCATGTTTCACCAGTAAAGCTGGTGCCTTTTACCTAGTTTGCCCCAAGGGTATAGCTTACCTAGCTACAGTACAATTTCAAAACCAGAAAATTGACAGTGTGTGTATATGTCCTGTGTCAATTTATCCCATGTGTAGATTTGAGTAACCACTAAAATACAGAAATCAAAATACAGAAGTGTTCCATCACCACCAAGATCTCCTGCACGCTACACATTCACAGTCACCTCCACGCCTGCCCCTACAGTCCCTGACTCCTGGCCGTCCCTAATGTATTCCCTGTCTCTATAATGACAGCACTGGAATCCATGAACATGGTCTCTCTCTTCACTTATTTAGCCCCTTTGTGTTTCTTTATCAGCATTTTGTAGTTTTTAGCATACAAATCCTAAACATCTCTTAAAATTTTTATTTATTTATTTATTTTTAGAGAGAGGGGAAGGGAGGGAGAAAGAGGGAGAGAAACATCAATGTGTGAGAAAAACCATCAACCGGCTGCCTCTTGCACACCCCCCGCTGGGAACCTGGCCTGTAACCCAGGCATGTGCCCAGATAGGGAATCGAACCAGAGACCTTGTCTGCAGGCCAGCGCTTAAACCACTGAGCCACACCAGCCAGGGCCTGAACATGTTTCATTAGACTTAAACCTAAGGGGTCCTCAGACGGTAATTAAGAAAAATGTAATTAGCATTTTAAAGCCGAGAGGTACTTGTACAAAAAGTTAGATGCAGAAAAGTAGGAAGACGTGGCCAGCCTAGGCCTGCATTCCCACGTGGGAGCTGTCAGCGCTGAGCAGCGGACACTCATGAGCAGGGGACACTCATGAGCAGAGCCTGTGTGCCCATCCCCCCACCCCTGCCTGCCCACTCTCCTTACCGTGTGGCCTGGCTGTGTCCTGTGGGCATTTACATTGCAAGTCCTGGTCAACAAGCAGATTTTTCAAAATTCAGCCATAATTCAGCTGCTTCTGGCCAACCACTAGTCATACTTTGAGATTTTTTTCCATGCATGTCAGTTCTTTTATATAGTGTCATGTCCCTAGTACGGAGGCGAGCCATGGTGGCCTGTT
Source organism: Anoura caudifer (assembly GCA_004027475.1). Taxonomy (NCBI): domain Eukaryota; kingdom Metazoa; phylum Chordata; class Mammalia; order Chiroptera; family Phyllostomidae; genus Anoura; species Anoura caudifer. Next base: position 38,211 of record PVKU01011763.1, on the reverse strand, counting down.
TTCCAGTGGGACTCGACTTTCGTATCTTCATCGTGCATGCAGTAGGTTTCTTCCATGGTGTCCCGCGGGCCCGGGGCTGGGAGCGTGCCCCTTTGGGGTGCTGCGGCATGCGCCTCTGCCGGGGACTCTCTGAGTCTCAGCAGTTCCGGACCAGCTGTCATGTGACTTTATTAGCTTTGAGGTTCCACGAATTCAGAGTCCAAGCCTATTGTTGGGTTTATTTATTTGTTTTGCTAGTGACTCTCTTCTTCCAATGGCCTTGGATGGATGACAAGATTCCTTGCCGCTTGCCCGGGTCAGTGGGTGGAGTTTTTCTGGTGCCTGCTTCGTGGATGGAGCCGCTCTCTGTGACTCCAGCTTGATGCTGGTGGCTCACTTCTCATTCTCAGCTGGCATGGGGCCAACTGGGAGGAGCACCCTCCTGTGAAGCAGGCCCCTGTGGGGTGCGCCCCAGACGGGCTGCCAGGGTCACTCAGCTCATCACCTGCCCGTGGCTCTGACACAGTTCCCTCTTTGCTTTGGGCACCCGAGGATTTCCTTTTTGTTATTTATCTGAGTGTGGGTTTTTTAGGTGTGTGTTTTGGTTTGGTTTTTTTTTGGGGGGGGCGGGTTGATTTATTAAGCCATTTTCCTAATGTTGAACATTTAGGTCTTTTCCAGTATTTCACTAATATAAAATAACACTGCAGTGACCACTTTTTGGCACCTTGATCTATTTCCTCCGGGACTCATTTCCAGGAGTGATGCGTTGGGCTCCACAGGTTCAACCGAGTGTGAGGTTCTTGTGCACTCTGCCCAGCTGTAGCCAGCAGCGTGTGGGAGCGCGGTCTGGGGCAGGCACGCTGCTCCCTACTTGTTTGCACAGCGACAGTGCTGAGGAAAAGGCCCTTTGCCGGAAAATTAATCCATAAAACAGTTTTGTAAACAAATTAAAAGCAATAAAGTTTATACATGGTCCAAAGTCTGCTGTTCAGAAGCCAATGACCAGGCCTAACTAGCCATTCCTTTTCACAGAACAATCCAGAAGGACTTGGCCACTGACCCCCAACCAAAACCTGTTAAATGATTTTCTCTGACGTCCTTGTCAACAGGCTGTTTGCTTCCCCCTCATGGCTCCTCAGGGGGCGAATACATGCAGGTACAGGGAAGCCCAACACTTGCCTGCTGCCCTAACTTTTTTATTCAAACTGGGATAAGATGATAGAAGGAGGGCTTACGTTCTTCTTTCTGAATCTTAAAAGTGTTCTACAATGAGCTTTTGATATTTTATAAATGAAGGAAAAAAATATATATTTCAGTATGGTTAATGTCATTTGAATCCAGACTTAGGGAGGAATTTAGAGTGTGCACAGTTTCCCTGGCCGGTGTGGCTCTGTGGGCTGATCACTGCCCTATAAACTGACAGGTCGCCCGTTCGATTCCTGGGGTTGCAGGCTAGGTCCTCATTTGAGGATGTGTGAGAGGCAACTGGTTGACGTTTCTTTCTTTCATCATGTTTCTCTCCCTCTCTTCCCCTCCCTAAAATATTTTTAAAAAATAAAATTATGAACGTTATAAAAAATTCTAGAATGTGCATAGACAGGCCCTTGGAAATAGGGCCAGCCAGGAAGAGGAAATAACTTATGATTGGTGATATAGGAAGGTAGAGGTAGCATCCCTGGGGCCATGGCTGTACCCAGGACAGAAGCCACTTTGAGGGTTTTACCCAGAGGGGATGATAAATGCGGGGAACGGTGACGGGGCTTGGAGGAGGCAGAGAAGCCCACCAGGGCGTGGTGAGGCAGTGATGCCAGCCGGCGGGAAGCACCTTCACCCCTAGGCTGTGGGGCCACTAGCAGATTGCAGAGTCCAGGGCCACTGAGGCAGCACCTGGAACCAGAGCTGGCCTGTGCAAGCAGGAGGGTGGAGGGGACTCGGAGGCTGGGGGCCAGCTGTTCCCCTCACTCTCTGTCCTCCCTCTAGTTCCTCCTCCCATTGGCCAAACCGAGCCTGGAAGGGGATCCTGGCCTGCAGCAGTCAGCCCCTCTGGCTGACACACCAGGGAGAGGAGAGCAAAGGGTGGGAGGAGGCCAGGAAACAGACCTGAGGCACAAAGGCCTAGACGGGCACCCTGGGGAGGGTCCAAACATCCTCGGCTCCTGGCATACCACCTTTCCCTGTGACCCACCAGAGCTCTGAGGACTAAGCCAGAGCCTGGGGTCTGAGGCCAATGGGGTGACACAAACCAGGCCTTGCTGTTGACCCTGTTGATACCACTGGTCTCCACCACCCTCCTGGACATGGCCATTCCTCCACCTCCTCCTCCTGGCCTCTGCCACAGATCACAATGCCCGGATGTCATAGCTAATGTGGCCTGGGCAGGGCTGGCCAGCATACCTCCTTCCCTGGTGGGACACCCTGAGAGGCATCCCTAGCAGGATTGTCCAGTTTTCTGCAAAACAGTTTTTTCCAATCTCCTCACAGGCTCCTCCTCCTACAGGGCTTCAGGGCCCTGGGCAGAGATGGAGTGACACAGCAGCCAGCACTTCACGTGCAAAATCCTCCACCTCCCATGCCCAGACCTTCATCACTGCTGAAGCTTTCTCTCCCACACTCCTTCCAGGGGTATCCAACCTGCGGCCTGCAGGCGGCATGCACCCGGGATGGCTGTGAATGTGGCCCAACACAAAATTGTAAATTTACTTAAAACATTATGAGACTTTGTGTGTGTGTGTGATTACGTATTGCAATGTATTTAACATGTGGCCCAGAGACACCAAAAGGTTGGACACCCCGTGAGACCTTCCTCAACTAGACCCTGTCAGACCTCCACCCAGCCCAGCCCTGTCCAGCCACAGTTCAGTCTGGGATCCAGTTTCATGTTGAACTAATACAGCCTAAACCGGACAGCACACTTTCTTGTTTCATCGCCAGAATTCTCCCTCTGTCTCTTTAAATGTTTAACCATATTGCATAATCAGCCTAATATGCTTACACCCTAAGTTTTCTTTTAAAAAAATTTTTAATTTATTGATTTGAAGAAGAGATTGAGAAAGAAATATTGATTTGTTCTTCCAGTTATTTATTTATGCATTCATTGGTTGATTCTCGTATGTGCCCTGAGCAGGGATTGAACTTGCAACCTTGACATATCAGGATGATGCTCTAACCAACTGTGCTACCCAGCCAGGGCAGCCTTAAGTTTTCTTGTGGACATTTTCAGTTATAACAATGTACAGTGTCATTAAGATTCTTTGTAGATTCTTCTTTATGGAGTGGATCTGTAGAAACTTCTTGGAACATAGTTTGTTGGAAGGAGATGTAGATAGTTGCTCTCTTGGTGCCTAAAGAAAGGTCCTGCGTTTGTTTACATACCGTGCCTTGAAAATGTGTTTATAAATCTAGGGTTTGGGATACATTTTTCTTTCCTTTATTTGGTCATTCAGCAAAGGCATTATTTGTGTCTAGGCTCAATGACCCGTAGAAACCATGTTGTAACTGTGGACTAATTCCCAGGCTAGCCCAAAGACAGTTAACCTGTATGGCGAGTGGCAGTATAAGCCAGCCTCCGATCTAATCACTGCCTAGAACATTGTATAGGAAACACAGACCTGGGGAACCCCCTTGGTCCTGCCGAGCCACATGTTCCTGCCCCACCAAGCAGAGAACAGGGCATCACGGGGCAGCCTGCCCACCCCGTACCTGCTCAGGTGCCAGGGGCCATTCTCCGTGTGGGCTCTACAGATGTTTGGGCTGAGGGAAGAGGCTGGCCTATGTTTTGGGGTGTTTTTTCAAGTGAGTTTCTATTTTATGTTTTTAAGTTGTACTAGTAACACGTGAACACATGCTCATTTTTAAAAATGTAAACAGCAGTATATTATTGTATAGAACTACAGAAAGTACAAAATGAGAGTTACTCTTGGCCACCCCCCAACCCCCCATTTCTTCCCAAACACGACCGCAACGAGCAGACACTGCAAATGTACTTTCGAACATACAGATGCATGTATTCAAAGATAATAGTTTGGGGCTTGTTATCTTCTACATAAATGGGGTCATCCTGTGTGGATTATTCTGCAACCGTGTGTATTGATCACACGGTGTCTTGGGGAGCTTTCCGTGACAGGACCTGCAGGCCACAGCATTCTTTGGTGGGCGTGGGCAAATACGAGTATACATAACATAAAAGTTACCATTTGAACCATTTTTAATGGCACAATTCAGTGGCATTACTTACATTTACAGTGTTGTGTGACCATCGCCACCGTTTCCAAAATGTTTTCATTTCCCCAAACATAAACTCTGTACCCATTACACAATTACTTCTCCTCTCCCCTTTCCACCAGCCCATGGAACCTCTTATCCACTTCCTGTCTTCACAAACTTGCCTATTTTAAATATTACATATAAGTGGAATCATACAGTATTTGTCCTGTTGTGTCTGGTTTATTTCATTTAGCAAAATGTCTTCAAGGTCCATTCATGTTGTAGCATGTGTCAGAAAGCTGCATTCTTTTTAATCACTATGTATTACTTTATTGCATGAATACAGTATCCTTTATTTTTATGTGTGTGTGTGTGTGTGTGTGTGTGTGTGTATTTCCCATTTTATAAAGTTTGCCCAGCTTTTCTCTGTCACCAACATGCTGTAGTGAGCATCTTGGTGCACATGTCAAAACATTTTCTAGAATCAGTTCCTACCAGATCAATTGCTGCCTCAAAGGATTTATGCATTTAAACTTTTGATGTTGTCCTGTCACCCTCTAAATGCAGTACCAATAGACACTGCCACCCACAGCATCTTACAGACTCTGCTATCACCCATCAGTTAAAATTCCGCCAGTCTGATGGCCAGAAACTGTTTTCAGATCACACCGCTCACTTCCTGGGTGGGGAGGCTCCGCGTTGCACAACATTGACACTGGCAAATCCTTGGCCCGTTGTTAAGTTAAATGATTTCTTTTTTTTTTAACTAGGTGTTATGAATAATAAGCCTTTGTAGTCTGTTACATGTCACGTAGCTTTGTTTACAGTGCCTTCCTCTAAGGAAAAGTTTCACTTTTATGTGGTTAAATCTGCCATGGCTCCCTTCTTGCTTCGGAATTTTGGGTTCTTCTTACAGAGTCTTCTAATATCAAATTTAAAAAAATGAAATTAGAGAACTTCTGGTCAAGATGGTGGCGTAGGCAGACATGGCTCACTCTTTGCCCAACCACATCAAAATTACAACTAAAATATAGAACAACCATCACTCAGAACTGTCAGAAATCAAGTTGAATGGAATTCTGACAACTATGGAATTAAAGAAACCACATCTGTCCAGACTGGTAGGAGGGGCACAGATGCAGAATGACTGATCATACAACCGTTTGTGTTGGATAAAAATTTGGGAGGCATATCTTGGGAGTGAGGAATCCCAGACCACACCAGGTGCCCCTAGACCAAGGTTCCAGTGCCAGGAAGATAAGTCACCACAACTTATGGCTGCAAAACCCAGCGGGGACCGAATCAGTGGAAGAAACTGCTGGAGCCCCAAGCAGTTTCCCTTAAAGAACCCACACACAGACTCACCTACTCAGACTCACTCTCTCTGAGCTCCAGCATCCAGGTAGCAGCTTGAAAGGCACCAGTGGCATACTGGGAGAAACTGAAGTGTCTGGCATCAAGGCAAGCAGAGGCCATTGTCCCTTTTCTAAATCCTCCCCCAACAGAGCTACAGAGCTGGCAAGCTAGTGCCATATCTGAGATTCCATCAACCTGGCTAAGACTGTTTGCCCTACCCTGAAGATCCCCAGAGACTCTGCCCCACCCAACTCAGGGGCCCACCCAAGCTGCTTTTCCATATGAATGGCTGGTCTTGGCTTTTGCTTCACAGCTTCCCAAATCCTCTTAAACAAGCAACAGCTGGCCTCAGTGAGCCCCAGGCCTAGTACTAGCAGCAGCCAGCCTAGATTCACAACTTGGCTTCACCTGAGAATCTCTACGCCCAGAAAAAGTAGCATCCATCTCAGACTGCTATATAGCTCAGGCAGGGTGGCCTGGGGCAAAAACAGGTGAAGACTGACATTGGCCTGCATCACCCAGGAAACCCCCCCGGGCCAGTGCACCCAGTGAATAGCTACAGACCACGTCCAGCACCACCACCCTGCCTCTGCATAGCCTATCCTCCATGGAGGGTGGAGGTTGGTGGTCAGTGGTCACAGCCAGTCCTTGCAGCTGACTGGCCTGGGTAAATCCTTCCCATTGATCTGCCAACTGCAACTACAAGAGGAGGTTGTATTCAGACCACATGGAGGGTGCACCTCAAGTACCCAGCTTGGGTGATGGGGGAGGCTGTGCCACTGGACCCTGCAGGACACCAACCACATTAGGCCGTACTACCAAGACACAGAGTCAAAGCAGCTCTACCTAATACATAGAAACAAACACAGGGAAGCTGCCAAAACAAGGAGACAAAGAAACATGGCCCAAATGAAAGAACAGAGCAAAACTCCAGAAAAAGAGCTAAATGTAATGGAGATCAGCAATCTATCAGATGCAGATATTAAAACACTGGTTACAAGGATGCTCAAGGAACTTAGTGAGGACCTCAGCAGCATAAAAAAAGGCCCAGTCAGAAATGGACACACTAATTGAAGTAAAGAACAATTTACAGGGAAACAACAGTAAGGTGGATGAAGCTGAGAATCAAATCAATGATTTAGAACATATGGAAGCAAAAAACAACTAATCAGAACAACAAGAAGAAAAAAGAATCCCCCCAAAATGAGGCTAGTGTAAGCAGCCTCTGGGACAACTTCAAGAGGCTCAATATTTGCATCTTGGGGATGCCAGGAGAAGAGAAAGAGCAAGAAATTGGAAATCTATCTGAAAAAATAATGAAAGAAAACTTCCCTAAGTTGGTGAAGGAAATAGACATGCAAGTCCAGGAAGCAGAAAGAGTCCCAAACAAGATGGATGGAAAGAGGTCCGCTCCAAGACACATCATAATTAAAATGCCAAAGGTTAAAGATGAAGAGAGGACCTTAAAAGCAGCAAGAAAAAAGAAGTTCATTACCTCAGGGGAGTTCCCATAAGACTGTCAGCTGATTTCTCAAAAGGAACTTTGCAGGCTGGGAGGGATTGGCAAGAAATGTTAAAAGTCATGAAAAGCAGGGACCTACAGCCAAGATTGCTCTACTCAGCAAAGCTACCATGTAGAATGGAAGGGCAGGTAAAGAGCTTCCCAGACAAGCAAAAACTAAAGGCGTTCATCATTACCATACCACCATTATATGAAATGTTAAAGGTACTTATTTAAGAAAAAGATCAAAAGTATGAATAATAAAATGGTAAAAATACATATCTACCAACAATTGAATCTAAAGAAAAATTAAGCAAACAATAAGAACAGAGACAGAATCATGGATATAGAAAACGTTTTGATGGTTGCCAGATGGGATGGGCATGTAGAATGGGTGAAGAGGTGAGGGGACTGAGAAGTACAAATATTCCGAACACCTAACAGAACAATTCAAATGAGATGCAATTCCTGTATCTGTTTTTGGGGTGAGAGTGCTACAGTGAGTCAATTGAGAGGTGGGGTGTATTTACTACATTCTCTTTTCATAAAAAAAAAAAAAAGAAGAAGAAGAAGACAAATAGCTAGTTACAGAATAGCCTTGAGGATACGAAGTACAGTATAGGAAATGGAGTAGCCAAAGAACTTATACACATGACCCGTGGACATGAACAATGGTGGGGAGATTGTCTGAGGGAGTTGGGGGTGCTGGGTGGAGGGGGCAAAGGGGAAAAATCAGGACAATTATAATAGCATAATCAATAAAATATAATTAAAAATAAAAAATAAAATTGTATTTCATTCTAATAGATTTATTGTTTTAATATATAGTGTTTTAATCTGTTTGGATTTTATTTTTGTTTGTTTACTTTATTGTGTAAAACCTCAGTCATACACACATATTTAGAGACAAATTCCAGACATATTTCATCTGTGAAAGTTTCCACATATTATCTCTTTAAGATAAGGATTCGTTATCATCATCACACTTGAGAAAATTAACAATGGTTCCCTAATATGATCAAATATCCACATTTTATTTGTTTGAATTAGGAGTGAAATAAAGTGTCAAAATGCCCTTGTTTGATGTATTTCTTAATTTGATCATTCACACATTCCTCTGTCCTCTATATTGAATCTTTTATTTAGATCTAGAGGCTTGATCAGATTCAAGTTCACATTCGCTGGCAAGACTACTTCATAGGTAGGGTTCTGTCTGAATTTATTTTTTTATGTGGTATAAGGATCTAACATAAAATTTTTATCAAATACATGGTTAAGTGTATATTGTTCCAGTACCATTTATTGAATAGTTCATCCATTCTTCCTAACAATTTGAAATCCCACCATTATCATACATGTATGTATATTCTTTTCTAAACTCTTTATTCTGTTTTCTTGACTTTTTGTCTATGCTGAAGCCTCATGGTTTTAAATGCTGTCATGTTGCAGTTTGTTTGATAATCTAATGAGGCAGCTCACCCTTCATGGATCTTTTTAAAGCAGTTTTGGCTTTTTTTGTGCTTATTTTCCCCCACAATAATGTAATATTTGTTTAACCTACACGTTAAGACTTTCATTTGCATCCCTGGCTGGTGTAGCTCAGTGGATTGAGCGTGGGCTTGTGAACCAAAGGATCTTGGTTCGATTCCCAGTCAGGGCACATGTCTGGGTTGCAGGCCAGTTCCCTGCAGGGGACACGTGAGAGGCAGCCACATGTTGATATTTCTCTCCCTCTCTCCTTCCCTTCCCCTCTAAAGATAAAATAAATAAAATCTTTAAAAAAAAAGACTTTTATTTGGATTGTGTCCAGTTTTTAGTTGGAGATGAATAGCATCTTTATAGTAATGGATCTTCCATAACCAGGAATGTTTTTTTCTTCCACACATTCAGATTTTTTTTTTTTTTTTTGTCTTTTAGGACAGTTTTATACTTTTCTTTATCTACATCTTTACAGTTTTTGTATGGTTTTATTTTTTACATATTTTGCTATTTTGTCCACTATTCTAAAAAGGACCTTTATTTCTCCATACCTGTTCCAATTGTTATGGCTGGTACTTAGAAAAGCTTGAGTTTTTATAAGTTGATCTTGTCCTTGATTGGCCACCTTGCTTTTAGATGTTCTAATAGTTTTTTTCATGTTGGATTTCATGTTCCGGATTTCCTAGTTGCCACTCTTTTCATTTGCAATTGGTTTTCTTTTTAGGCTCATGCAGAGTCCAGTAAAGCCTGGCTGACAGAGAAATTCACTGAACTCCGATTACTACTTGAAGAAGAGGAAGTGCTGGCTAAGAAATTCATTGATAAAAATACCCAGCTTGCCCTCCAGGCATACAGGGAACAAATCAAGTCTTGCGAGGACCAAATCGATGTCTTGAATGGTCTCTCCGACAGGGTCTGGAGCATCAGCCAGGAGACCAGTCCTGTACAGCTGCTACAGGTACGGCTGCCACCTGCTACCTGCTACCCACATTTCTTCTTGGTTACTGTGGCATTGAACACAGCATTTACACAACGAGTAAATACATAGAATACTTCCTTGTTAGCAAGTAGACTTTCTTATCCCTACACAAGTCATCAGAAAACATACTTAGAAAACTCCCTGGCCCAGGAGCTCAGTTGGTTAGAGCATCATCCCGATACACCAAGGTTGCAGGTTCTATCTCTGGTCAGGCACATGCCAGAAGCAACCAGTGAATGCATGAATAAGTGGAACAACAAATTGATGTTTCTTTGTTAGCTCTATCTCTTTCTCCCTTTCTCTCTCTAAAAAGTCGATAATCTTTAAAAAATATACATAGCCAGGAAGATAACATACATCTTGGACTAATAAAATAACACAGCCACCAATTTTGAGGGCCTCTGTATTCCAAGAACTGTATGTATCTTAGCTTTAATATTTACTAGAACTGTGCAAAGTGGATATTGTCACCCCACTTTATGAATGGGAAACTGAAGCTCAGGGAGGTGAAGTGACTCATGGGAAGTCCCACAACTAGCTGGCAGAACTGGGATTAGAACCCAGGTTTCTCTGACTTAAAAGCTGCAAGGCATCGTTGTTTGGCCCTCTACCTGCATAGTCTTCATTGAGACAGCCCTTCTGGGAAGGCAGTGTCCCACCAGCTGCTGAGCAGACCTCCAGCTGGGTCATAGTTTGCTCAAAGGGGAGAGAAGAATGGTACTGCTTGGCCACTGGGCTCTGTTGGAGGTCATTACCTTCTCCTGAGGGGGAGTCTAAGAAACAGCCCCTATGATGTTCGTGCTACACCTGGTGACGGCATGTGTCGAGGGTGGTGTTCCTGCCTTAAATGGACCACGGGAGAAACTCCTCTGTCCTGTCAGCACTCCTGTGTGTCACCTGTGCACCCAATTGCTTTCCCCTCATGTGACTCTTTCTGTTTCCTTCTTTGCTGTGGTTTCTGGGAAGCTCAGAGCCAAATACGTTTCAAATAGCTGGGCTGTGACTTGGCAGCACATATTTTGTGCCTCATCTCACTCTGGCTTCCAGTTTACATTCTGACCCCGTTTCCTCTTTGATTCATGTTTCTCCCTGTAAAGGAAAATCCTGCCATGTTAGATAACCTGGCTAAGATACCTTACAAGGTTCTGGGACGAGGCGGCATAAATAAAGGTGGCACTGAGTCTGACCAGATCGCCGTGGGCTCTGGCTGGAAAATAACACACATAAATTGGTCAATACAAAACCAGTCAAGCCAGTCCCTGGTGGGTATTTCCACACTTGTGCCTCTATGTGGCCTTGGTCAACTCACTGTGTCTGGTTGTTAGCTAGCAAAAAATAAGCCCTCGTAGACACAGGCTACGGCATGGCAATTACCAGACGGGAGGGGGATTGGGGGGAAGTAGCAGAGGGTAAAGGGGGCGCTAAATGGTGATGGAAGGAGACTTGGCTTGGGGTAGTGAACACACAGTACAATATCCAGATGATGTGTGATAGAATGGTACACCCGAAACCCATAATTTTATTAACCAATGTTACCCCAATAAATTCAATTTAAAAAATAAACAAAAAATTCTGGGTGAGGTGCTGTCTTAGGCACAGAAGTTACTGTACTTTGATGCTCAGGGGGCTACCTTTGTTTCTTTTTCTTTCTTTCTTTATTATTGTTGAAACTATTACAAATTCCCCCCACCCCCCACCCTTTTCCCCATCTACCTGGCCCTCACCACCACGCCCCTGCATATATGCATATATGTTCTTTGGCTAATTTCTGCCATTTTCCCAATCCCCATCTCCAAGATCTGTCATCTGTTCCATATATCTGTGCCTCTGGTTTTATTTTGTTTGTCAGTTTGTTTTGTTCATTAGATTCCACATATGAGTGAAATCATACGGTATTTGTCTTTCTCTGCCTGGCTTACTTTGCTTAGCATAATATTCTCTAGGTCCATCCATGCTGTCACAAAGGTTAAGAGTTCCTTCATCTTTTTTGCAGCTGCATAGTATTCCATTGTGTAAATGTACCACATCTTTTTTATCCACTTATCTACTGATGGGCTCTTGGGCTGTTTCCAGATCTTAGCTATTGTAAATAATGCTGCTGTGAACATAGGGTGCATATATACTTTCTTATTCTTAGGATGTATTCCCAGAAGTGGGATCACTGGGCTAGTGGCAGTTCCATTTTTAGTTTTTTGAGGAAACTCCATACTGTTTTCCAGAACAGTGGCTGCCCCAGTCTGCATTCCCACCAATAGTGCATAAGGGGTCCCTTTTCTGGATGTTTGTTTATTTTAAAATAACCATAGCCCTTAAGGATAGCTAATTCAAAGGATGCTCCATGGAGAAGACTGTTATTCTTCCATCACAGATACACTTTCAAGGCTTTGTCATTTATTTTTCTTTATTCTCTGGTGCCAAAGCTATGATTTTCATCATTCATCATTCCATTTGCTCATTCATTTATCCATCAAACATTCACTGAGCAACCTGTTCTGCACCAGGCCCCAGATCAACATTAGTAGCTCATGGGTGGGAAGACATGCTCAGAAACCGGTGTTTACAACACAGCCCAAGTGAGCTAGCAAAAGAGTGTCCAAGAAATGTCCAGCTCTATTTAGGGGATCAGGGGAGACTTCTAGGAGGAGGTGATATTGGAGCAGGGCATATACAGAAGGACAGAGCGGACAGGACATTCCAGGCAGAAGAGAACCATGTGCGTGTGAGGGCTTGGCAGGCTGGAGGACCACTGGGTTCAGCCCGGCTGGAGTGGGGGTGCAGAGGTACAGGACCAGGGGAGTTGGGAAATGCAGCTGGATCGAAGGGCCTGGGGTAGTTGATGAAGTGCCTTATGTACCTGGCCATGGAGTTTAGACTTTGTCCTTTACAGAGATTAGGCCAAGGGAGTGTTTTGAACTGAAGGAAGACATGGTCAGGTTAGTGTTTTGGAAAGATCACTTTGGTGGAAGGCTGGAGGATGGACTAGGCAGGCCAGGACTGCAGGCTAAGGGAGGTCAGGAGACCACAGTGTCCAGGAGAGGGATGGTCGTGGGTCAGACCAGCGAAGGGGCTGTGGGGATGAAGAGAAGAAGACAGGTTGAGAGCTGCAGCAGGACAAGTGATTGAAAGTGGGGCAATCCAGGATGGTCACCGGTTTCTGGCTTGAGAAATGAGTGGCTAGGGGACTATTCTCCAATTCTGCAAAGGTGAAAAGCCAAAGTGCTCAGTTTTATTCATTCATTTATTTCATCGTTGATTATTGAGAACCTACTATGTGTCAGGCTCTGTGCAAGATGCTGGAGCTGGGGGTTAGCACATGGTGGCATTTGTCCTTCATCTCCCTCCCCAGTTCCGCTCTGCCCTCTGGGCCACCCTCCTGCCCCCCAGAGCTGCTCCCTGCCCTCCCTGCTAGTGCTTGGACTCCCTGGCCAGCGCCACCTCAGCCCTGGTTCTGCACAAATTATCTTCTTCCCCACCAAAGTGAGGATGAACTCTTGACCGCAGTTCTTAGGCAGGACGGGACTTGGGGACCATCTCACAGCCCTTTCCCAGGGTCCAGCATGCTTCCTGGGAGGCCCGGCTCTGCCCAACGGCTGGGTGCTGGGCCACACACCCCCACCTTGCAGGCATCCCTTCGCCCACTGGCCAGGGCCTGCTTGCCTAAGGCAGTCTGCTGTCTTCTAACTCCGTGCCCAGGACAAACCTTCAGAAGTGCAGACAGTGTTCTTAGTTGCAGATATGAGCATCCACTGTAGCTGTTTGAAACCAGAAAGGACTTTATGAAATAGTATTAGGCAGCTCATGGGATCTCCAGCAGGACCAGAAAATCGGGAAGAGGGCCAGGCAACACCAGGGAAGTCCCGCCCACTGCACAGGTGTGAGCACACAGGTTAGACCCCACTGCTTCTCTGCTGAGTGAAACATCACAGCAGACACCTCAGGGGGGGCTGGCTCTGGCGCCTCCACCACCTCTGTCCCCTACCTGTTGTCACTGCCTCACCTCTCATTTCCACATGCAAGTCTTGGCTTGGAGGTGCCTCGTCACATGACTGCCCCATGGGAGCAAAGGAGGCCCAGAAAGAGTGTTTTCTAGCTTCTAATTAACAAAACCGCACTTAACACAGGAAGGGTATTTAAAAGGTGCTAGTCAGGCAGAAAACAGGACCTGTCTCCACTGTAGGGGCCACACCTCCTCAGGAAGCATTCCAGTTGAACTTCCAGGGGCTCCTTCCCCAGGAAAACTGGCCCCTCCCTCTTTTTGTCCCCCTGTACCAGAGGCAGACCTGTCACATTGTCCATAAAACTTCAGGGCCCCTTTCCAGGTGGTGAGCACCTTAAAGGAGGGGCAGTCAGCCTCCCTCCACCCTCTGCTGCCAATGCTAACGCCTGGCACAGAGAAGACCTCAGTGAGCGCGGGAAGAAGGGAGGAATAGCACCAACACTAAAACCGGACTTGCGAGTGTCTTCCTTCCAGGACCCTGCTGGGCGGGGCCTGCTCCTGGGGGGCGTGTCCCTGGGCTGACCCTGCCAGGGTAGGGTGGGCGGGGCCTGCAATGGATGGCCTGGGTGTGTTCCTGGTGCAGCTGCGGAGCCCCCCTGACCCCCCACGTGTCCTTGCAGGATTTCACGGCCACTGAACCGGAGATGAAGCAGCATATGACCTTGGAGGAGCTGCGACACCCTGTGCCCCAATCCTTCGAGCCCGTCAAGACCTTCTTCAGGGGCCTCATGGAAGCCATGCAGAGTATGATGCAGATGCCACTAGAGGTTCGCTTGAAGGACAGTAAGTCATGTGACCAATTTCGTGCCCCTTACTCCTTTAGTGTCCTGTAGTCCAGAGACAGTTGAGGAGACCGCCACCATGAATCATGTCTCTCCCACACAGAGGCCCATGGTTGAGTGGTCTAGGGCTCCTGGGCCTGGGCCGACCTACCCTTCTTCATTCACTTCCTATCCCTCCTCAGACCCTGTTCTGCCTCTCGAAGCTGCGCCGCTCTGCTCCTGTCACCAGTCACTCCTCGGACTCTGCTACGCCTCCGCTATGCCTGCTCTGGGGTCCCAGCTGGAATGGCCAACTCCTTCTCCTCTTCCTCTGCCTGGCCAAGGCCCACCGCGCTGTGGGGCCTGCACAGCTATGCTCACCTGGGAAGCCTTTCCACATCACCTTGGGCTCACTCTCTCCCCTGGACGTCCAGCCCTCTGCCCTTTCCCTCCTGGGCTTGTCCCATCTCCTGCCTGGGGTGTTCTTTAGTTGGATGCATGGATCCCTCCCTGCCTCTCATAAATACCTGGAGGACAAGAGCCATTTGGGGTCCAGCAGTGAGGTTCCTGCAGGGCCTCACACAAAGCAGGTGCTCAGAAATATCTGTTCATTCATTCATTCCTGCTATTATGATTCATTCAGAACATTTATGGAGCCCCTATTATGTGGCAGGCACAGCTTCTGTCTTAGTGGTGCCAGTCTTTTGTGGGGAAGAAAGACAACCCCTGAATATATATCAGTGATAAGTGCTCTGAAGAGAAATAAAGCAGGTTAAGTAGGACACAGGGTGACCAGGAGGAGGAGGAAGTATTTTATATGTGGAAGTGGGGAAGCCTCTCTAAGAAGGGGACGTGTACACTGACCTGAAGGAAGACTTCGGTAAGCTCTGCAGAGCTGAAGGGCTGGACAGCAGAAGGGTCACAGTGTGACTCTGGAGCCAGACTGCCCAGGTTCCAATCCCAGTTCCACCCCTTCCCAACCCTGCCATCTTGCGTAAAGCACCTAACCTTTCTATGCATGTGTCCACATCATACCACAAAGATGATAAAATAGCTCCCCTCCCCCCATAGGGTCATTGTAAAGATTAAATGAAGTCTTATAAGCAAAGTGCTGAGAGTGGTGCTCAGGCATAATAAACACCGTACTATGTAAGTGTTAGCTATTCTTGTTTTTACATCTGAGTGAACATCTAGGCAGAAGGAACAGGATGTGCCAAGAGCCCAAAGTGAGGGAAGAACATGAAGAGTTTTGGGCACAGAGAGGGGGCCATGGTGACAGGAACACAGTGGTGGGCGAGGGGGTGGAGGAGCTTGGATGCTGCCTTGTCACTTGGGGCTGGCAGGGCAGTGCCAGCTCTGAAGACCCAGAGAAAAGGCAAAGGAAAGGAGTGGGAGGAAGCAAGGCAGAAACACTGCAAGCATCCACTGAGCACCTCTGGGAAACGGAGAGAGGTGAGGCCAGGCCGACTTCCTGGGGTGAGTAACCAAAGAAGACCCAGCCAGGGACCAAGCAAGCTCAGACAAAGGAGAGGGGGATTCTCATGGGAAACCGGAAGGCCTTCCTGGAGGAGCTGGCACTTGAGTTGGGCCTTAATCAATCACTAGGACTTGGAGAGTGGGAGAGACCCAGGAAAGGCGTTTCGAACTAAGACAAGAGAACAGGTTGGGACACTGTGATGCACGCACGCAGCAGGGCTGAGCGTGGATTTCCCTGGGCTGCTTTGTCAAAGCAGATTTTTATAGTGGGTGGTGTTCTCTTTGCTCATAACTTCCACTGGAATTTTGGACACACAGTCCAACTGAAAAATTCTTCATGAGATGCAATCATTTAAAAAGGAAATTGCATACCAGAATGGTAGCAGTCAATATATTTCAATTAAAAACAAACAAACAATAAATAGTTAAATATGAAAGAAAAAAAGAAACTTAGCAACCAGCTCCAGGAAGCTTTGGGCTTGTCAGTATCCAGTGAGTGTGCGTGGAAGTCTCCTCCCACCACCCCCGCAAGAAGATACTCAGATGGTCCCACAATGCAGTTGGCTCATGTTTACATTCTCAGTGGTCCATTCCCAAAGAGCTGGAGGTGCCTGTCGAGTGCCTGCTGACAGCTAACACTTGCTGTGTGCCCGGCTTTGTTCTAAGCACTTCACACAGATGCACTCAGCAACTCATCACCACTACCCTGTGTGGTAGATGCTGTCATTATCCCCATTTACAGATGAGGAAGCTGAGGCTCAGAGCTGATAGGGATAGAGACAGAATTCAAACAGACTCTGGGCCCAGGGTCTGTTTTGTGACCTCCTGGAGTCTGCTCCCTCCTGGGCCATCCCCCCTCGCCCACCTCCAGATGAGGCCATCTTTCTTACTCTCAGGTAATGCTGAGCCCCAAGGAGAACGGGGCCTTACAGCACCACTGCCCTCCTGGTGCCCTACCTCTCTGCCTGCGTGTTCCACAGACACAGACATGGCAGGCCCCACAGGCCAAAATGGAATCCAGCATCCCCCCCACCCCCCCGCCCCCTGCTCAGCTGCTTCTTGACTCCAATCTGCTCCTCATCCCCCACTCCTGTAGACAGTTCCGCCCTGGCATTTCTGACACTGCAGTGCTTCCTGAGCCCAGCCCCTTTTCCATCCCAGCTGCCCCTGTGCAGGCCTCTGCCTCCACTCTCATCCTGCCTGTCCATTCCTCACCAGAGAGAGGTTTAGAAATTTTATGTTCCTGTCTGTCCTCACTCAGTTACCTTTCATGGCTCCTCACTGTTGACAGGCCACCCCTAGCCTCCCATCCTTTTTATGGGTGTCCACCTCTTCCCGATTCTTAGTTGTCAGCTGAGGTGCTTCCTCCTCCATGAAGCCTTCCCAGACTGCTCCAAGGCCTGGAGCCCTTTCACCTCTCTTCTCTGTGACCCGGAGCACTCTCTGCCTTGATTGGTAGCACAAGTGAACCCATTTCTCATCCCAGCGAGCTGACTAAGCTGTCGATGACAGGGACCACAGTTTGGGTTTCCCCTGAACTCCCTTTCACTTGAATGAGATTTGAACGTGGCCTGTGTCAGGACTTACCTTTAAATCTTGTTTTCCACCTTCACCCTGGGACTTGGATTTCCGTCATGAGGGTGCCCCATCATTGACTGTTGAATACATAGCTGACTGTCAGGATGGTCCCGGAGCCCACCGTCCCCTCCCCACCTTCAAGGCTCACTCTCGCTGACCTGCCATGGCTGAATTTGCTTCTGATCCTGGAAAGTACATTTCTCCTCAGATCTGAGCATTGTCCTGGAACTTTCCTAAGGCTGTGAATTTGCATTTTCTACCCAAATTTGCATGTGATTCTTGGAGAGATATTATGCGAATCTCCAGTTTTATTGGATTGGCCAGAAAGTCCATTTAGTTTTTTCCATAAAATAAAAGACACATTTTTCATTTTCACCAATAACTTTATTGATTTGTATATTTTGAGTATGTCAGCTATCTCCTGCTATTGGCTTCCAGTGGGTAGAGGCCAGGGGTGCTGCTAAACATCTTCCAGTGCATAAGACAGCCCCACAGCAAAGAATTACTGGGCCAAAATGTCAATAATACCAAGAAACTTCACAAACCACTTTTGACACGTGTGATCAGTCACAGCCCCTTCTCTATACACCACACCCATCTTTTTAGTGTTTCAGTTGTGTATCTGCTTCCATCTTTAGCATTAAAATGGCTGCACAAAAATTCACCAATTTTAATGTTCTTTATAAAATGCATGCTGATAGGACAGCTGTCACAATACAATCTAACAAAATTGTTTCAAATGAAGTTAAAGACAACTAAGCGCTACTAGAGCCATTGTACAGAAAAACTAAATGAAACAAACCCTGTGGCCAACCCCATATAGTATTTTTTAGTATGTTTTGTAACTTGTGCTGCCTGCATGAGCGCCAGGCTCTCATTTCTCACAATCCATTGCAGACGTGAGCAGCCAGCTCTCCAGCACCAAGGTGGATCCCTTGTTGAAAATCCATCCCTCACCAGAGCGCTCACTCTTCTTAAAATGTAAGCCACCAGGGTGGAGAGGGTGGGGCCTGTGGGTGGGAGGGGTGTCACAGAAATGGAGGCCTCCTTTTTTCCCCTAAGAGACCCAAATTGTTTTTCTAACCTTTATTATGAGGGTTTTTTAAATACAGGAATATGTTCATTGTAGAAAAATTTGAAAACAAAGGAAAGCAAAAATTGAAACATCACTCATAAATCACTGGAGAGCTTTGGAAATTCTTCTGCTCATGTCTAACCTAGTAGATAGGTAGTACTGGATAACTACTCTTATTTGCCCTTTTAGCTTTCTCTGGCATATCTCTATATATTTAATTTATTTTTTTTCAAACATAGCATCATACTATAAATACTGTCTTGTAATCTGTGTTTTCATTTATGTATATAATGTGAACATCTTTGTTCACTTAAAAAATTACACTAGCCATGGCTGGTCTGGCTCAGTGGATTGAACACAGGTCTGCAAACTGAAAGGTCACCAGTTCAATTCCCAGTCAGGGCACATGCCTGGGTTGTGGGCCAGGTCCCTGGTTGGAGTGTGAGAGAGGCAGCTGTTCAATGTTTCTCTTACACATCGATGTGTTTTTCCCTCTATTTCTCCCTCCCTTCTCTTCTCTCTAAAAATAAATAAATAACATCTTAAAAGAAAACAATTACATATGTAACAGATTCTTCTTTTAAAAAATGGAATTAAATATAGGCACAAAGAAAACAACTGCTTCCCCCCTAGATAAATGCTGTTAATTTTTTGGCATATATTCTGGACATTTTAAAAGCTTGTATGTGTACAGATTTTTAAAAAGGATTATATTATAGATATTATTT
The DNA here is from genome assembly GCA_004027475.1 of Anoura caudifer. Taxonomy (NCBI): domain Eukaryota; kingdom Metazoa; phylum Chordata; class Mammalia; order Chiroptera; family Phyllostomidae; genus Anoura; species Anoura caudifer. The sequence goes on along the minus strand of PVKU01011763.1, from coordinate 19,096 downwards.
CATAAGTTTTTAAATTTAACAGTATAGCTTGAGCAATTTTTTATTTCAATAAATATAAATATTATTATTTTTAAAAAGATGCATAATATTCCATTAAATGACCATGCCATATTTAATCTCATAATGTTGAACATTTAGGCTGCTTTACATTTTCTTTTCTATAAACAATGCTGCTATAAACATTGACCAGTTGATTGCCTCTTGCACACCCCTAACTGGGGACCTGGCCTGCAATACAGGCGTGTGCCCTGACCAGGAATCAAACCGGTCATCCTAAGGTTCAAAAGCTGGCACTTAATACACTGAGCCACACCAGTCAGGGCCTCAAACTCACTTTCATGCAACATTGTTCTATTTGTTTTAGTCAGTGTCTTGAAGTGAGAGAAAGAAACAAAAGCTATAAGGATTAGAAAAGGGAAAAAAAGATTATTCACAGAAGACATATTCATTTACAGAACATCCAAAATAATCCACAGATTAATTAGAATTGATAAGTACATTTGGAACAGCTGCTGGATGTAAGGATAGTATACAAAAATCAATCATAATACTATATATTGGCAATAAACAATTAGAAAATAAAAATTTAAGAACATTATTTTCAATAAGACTTTTTTTTAAAAACCAAGAGTAAATTTTTAAGTACAGTTTATGTAATTATTCCTCAATAAATTGTTAAAAATGTTAAAAAAAGAGAGACTTCCGGTCAAGATGGCAGCTTAGGAAGACATGACTTATCTCTTTGCACAACCACATCAAAATTACAACTAAAATATAGAACAACCATCATTCAGAACTGTCAGAAATCAAGTTGAATGGAAATCTGACAACTATGGAATTAAAGAAACCACATCCATAGAAACTGGTGGGGGGGGCACAGATGTGGAACAGGCTGGTCTCTTATCCATATGTGGTGGATAAAAATTTGAGAGGAATATTTCAGGAATGAGAAGTCCCAGCCCCATACCAGGTGCCCCAGCCCAGGGTTCCAGTGCCAGGAGGATAAGTCCCTACAATTTCTGGCTGCAAACACCAGCAGGGATTGAGTCAGTGGAAGAAACTTCTGGAGACCCAAGCAGTTCCTCTTAAAGAACCCACACACAGACTCACCTACTCAGACTCACTCCCTCTGAGCTCCAGCACTGGGGTAGCGGCTTGAAAGGCACCAGTGGCATACTGGGAGAAACTGAAGTGTCTGGCATCAAGGTGAACAGAGGCCATTGTTCCTTTTCTAAATCCTTCACCCACAGAGCAACAGAGCCAGCAAGCTGGTTGCCATATCTGAGATTCCATCAACCTGGCTAACACTGCTCCACCCTGGAGATCCCCAGAGACTCTGCCCCACCCAAGCTGCTTTTCCATATGAATGGCTGGTCTTGGCTCTAGCTTCACAGCTTCCCAAATTCTCTTAAACAAGCAACAGCTGGCCTCAGTGAGCCTCGGCTTGGCTTCCCCTGGGAATCTCCGCACCCAGCACAAGTAGCAGCCATTTCAGACTGCTTTATAGCTCAGGCAGGGTGGCCCTGGGCAAAACATAGGTGGGGACTGACCTTGGCCTGCACCACCTGGGAAAACCCTGGGCCAGTGTACCCAGTGAACAGCTACAGACCACATCAGAGCACCACCACCCTGCCCCTGCACAGCTGATCATCCATGGAAGGTGGAAGTTGGTGGTCAGTGGTCACAGCCAATCCTTGCAGCTGACTGGCCTGGGTAAATCCCTCCCATTGATCTGCCAACTGCAACTACAAGAGGAGGTTGTATTCAGACCACATGGAGGGTGCACCTCAAGTACCCAGCTTGGGTGATGGGGGAGGCTGTGCCACTGGACCCTGCAGGACACCAACCACATTAGGCCACACTACCAAGTCACAGACTCAAAGCAGCTCTACCTAATACATAGAAACAAACACAGGGAAGCTGCCAAAACAAGGAGACAAAGAAACATGGCCCAAATGAAAGAACAGAGCAAAACTCCAGAAAAAGAGCTAAATGTAATGGGGATCAGCAATCTATCAGATGCAGATATTAAAACACTGGTTATAAGGATGCTCAAGGAACTTAGTGAGGACCTCAGCAGCATAAAAAAAGGCCCAGTCAGAAATGGACACACTAATTGAAGTAAAGAACAATTTACAGGAAAACAATGGTACAGTGGATGAAGTCGAGAATCATAAGAAACATATGGAAGCAAAAAACAACCAATCAGAACAAGAAGAAGAAAAAAGAATCCCCCCAAAATAAGAATAGTATAAGTAGCCTCTGGGACAACTTAAAGAAGTTCAGAATTTACATCATAGGAGTACCAGAAGGAGAAGATAAACACCAAGCAATTGGGAAACTATTTGAAAAAATAATGAAAGAAAACTTCCCTAAGTTGGTGAAGGAAATAGACATGCAAGTTCAGGAAGCACAAAGAATCCCAAACAAGATGGATGCAAAGAGGTCCACTCCAAGACACATCATAATTAAAATGCCAAAAGTTAAAGATGTAGAGAGGACCTTAAAAGCAGCAAGAGAAAAGAAGTTCATTACATTGGAGGAGTTCCCGTAAGACTGTCAGCTGATTTTTCAAAAGAAACTTTACAGACTAGAAGGGATTAGCAAGACATATTCAAAGTCCTGAAAAACAGAGACCTACAGCCAAGATTGCTCTACACAGCAAAGCTATATATCCTATAATCCACATACCCTACAATCTGTAATACTTGTTTTCTAACTTTATGTCAACATATGTAGTATAATGCAACAAGAACTATTATTGGGAGTTTAATCACTACCACTTTTCTGGAGGACAAATAGATAGTATTTACGAAAGACCTTAAAAACAATCATCCCCATTGACCCAGCAAATTCTCTTTTTGGAATATATACTAAAGAAATAATATATACTAAAGAAATGATACTAAAGATACACAAAGATTTCAAAAACTTTTTGGAAAGCTTAAATATTAAGGGGGTGTAGGTTTAATTATAATGCATCCATACGCAAAAACTTAGGTTCACCATTAAAATGCTCTTACAAAAGAATATTATTTGATGTGGTAAAATGTACATACATACATAAATACATCAATACATTTAAAAAAAAAGATTGTCCAAGAGCGTGTATGATTTGATACCAATGTTAAGAAAAGCTATGAAGCTGAAAGCAAAAACATTGGAAGGATATACTCATGTTACCAGTGATGGGATTATATTTTTGGTTAAATTTTTAGAAATTGGCAACAAATTCCACGGTCCAAAATTCCTATGGTACAAGGGGCATACAGTAAAATTTGCTCCTTTTCCATATTCCCGCAGCCACCTCCCCAGAGGCAATCAGGGTTAAAAGGGTGGCTTTCCATTTCTCGGTGGGCGATTTCTGGGTTTTCCTATTTTCCGTTGTAGAAACGTGTGAATCTGTGGGCGCAAACCAATTAGGGTTTCCGGGGGCGGGACGCAGCGATGGCCCCGCCTACCAGGCCTGCAGCTAAATTTCCGTTCCTCCTCAGTTGCGCGCACGCCCACGCTGGAGCCGGACACGATGCACGCGCGCCTGCGCCTCTCGGAGGACTTACTGACGGTGAGAAGCGCCCTCTTCCGCCGCATGGGGCCTGCGTCCGCGCTGCGTTTCGACGAGCTGTGGCAGGTGTTGGGCCGCGAGTGCTTTGCGGCCGGCCGCCACTATTGGGAAGTGGACGTGCAGGAGGCGGGCTGCGGCTGGTGGGTGGGCGCGGCCTACGCCTCCCTGCGGCGCCGCGGGGCCTCCGCTGCCTCCCGCCTAGGCTGCAACCGCCAGTCCTGGTGCCTTAAGCGCTACGACCTGGAGTACTGGGCCTTCCACGACAGCCATCGCAGCCGTCTGCGGCCCCGCCACGACCCCGATCGGCTGGGCGTCTTCTTAGATTACGAAGCCGGCATCCTCGCCTTCTACGACGTGTCCGGCGGCATGAGCCACCTCCACACCTTCCGCGCCGCGTTCCAGGAGCCGCTCTACCCTGCCTTGAGGCTCTGGGAAGGGACCTTGAGCATCGCCCGGCTGCCCTAGAGGCTGTGATTATAATGATCGCCCTGGGCTTTCCAGGGCACCCGACCCAGATATGGGTGGTTCACTGGCTACTCTATAAGCACACCCATTGTCCCCCCAGCCGGTCATGCCTTGTACTTTAACAGTTCTTAGGCAGGTTTCAAACATGCCTTAAACACAGGTCCTCTGCTGCTGCTCTCTCATCAGACCTCCCCACCACTGCACTTTACGCTACCCTGCTTTCCGTCCAGGTTCCTGAAAGGACACACTCTCAGGTGAGCCCTAAGCATCCTGACACAATACATCATCCTTAGCCTCAAGCCTCTTCCCTCATACAGAAGCCAGAACCACTGGCACATAGTAGGTGCACAATAAATACGTGTATGGATGAGTCCCCTAGGCCTGACTCAATCTATCCAGTGTTCCTCGGATCTGCCTCCTCTCCACTCTACTTGAACTTGTCCCCGTTTCCTCCCTTCAGAGTAGCATCAAGAGCCTCTTAGTAGTGCCTCACCTGAACCCTCTGCCATCCTCCTCCACCTATAGCTGCAGTGATCTGCCCAAAACCGCACTGAACCTCTGAACTATGAAAAGGTTCCCAGGACAACAGGGGGGAAAAAGCACTTCACCTAACCTTAGCATCCAAGGTTTTCCTAATCTGCCCCTAAGCTACTTCTCTACTAGCTTCTTTAGCTCTTTTCAGAGAACCGCCTTCAGAGCTACCTGTCGCATAGTTGACCTCTGCGCCTTTGCTGCTATCCTTTCCCCCGCCCAGTGCACATGTATACAGGAAAGCCCTTTCTTTGCCTGCCTCAGTCTTCCCCAGGCTTAACTGCCCCAAGGAAGTCTCCCCAAGCCACAAGAATCTCTCACTATTATGGCTACAAACCTGGGGCCCCATCTTTCCAACTAGATTGGAAGCTTTCTGTGGGTAGCTATGTCCTACACTCTCCCCACCCTGATATTCAGTAAGCCCCTGCCCGCCCAGGCAGTGAACAGCCAGCAGCTGGCTATCATTGAATCACAGTGCAACTGAGCTGGGAGAGCCTCACATAGATCACCCTGCCTGACCTTTGTACATTTGGGGAGACTAAGGTCTTGACCTGAAAGAGTTGCTTCAAGTCACCCAGGCAATTTGCCTTTTGGCCCAGTCCTTCAGGCCCAGTCTTTAACCTGGGAGATTTTACTGCTTCTCAGGGGATGTTGGAAAGAATCAGCAGGTGGCAGTTGCTAAGCAACCATGGCAGTTTTCCCTCCCTCTTAGAATGCAAAGCAAGAGGAGCAATGAGTAGAGTTTGTGCAGCCCAGTCACCCTATGCTCCTCAGATCCCTCAGATCCAGATGTTGCCAGGGAAACCCATAGAGCCCCATTTTCCAGAAACAAATAACTGCAACAGAGATGGCCAAACCAGCAGGACCTCGCAGGGATGCCAACTCTGTAGCAGGGAGGGAAAGGCCTTTTTTCAGGGCTTGTGCCCCAGTTCTAAAGGTTCAGCATCCTGATTTGTCAAATTTCATACACAGTTTTTAAGTGACACCATATTAAAAGTATCCTGTTAGGTGCTTGACAGGGCAGTGGTAGGGTGAAGAAAATGTGAAGCTGAATCTCCCTCATGGTTTAAACAGACTCTCGGTGCATTAGTTTGACCCAGAGGTGTCCAACCCGGGCCTGCGGGCCACACGCAGCCCAGGATGGCTATGAATGCAACTCAACACAGAATCGTACATTTCCTTAAAGCATTCCTTAGTTTTATAAGTTTTATATTAAGTTTTATTATTTAGATATGTACATTTTCTACATTAGTGATCACAAACTTGGGACGATTTTAAAAGGTTATTGAAAGGTCCGCTGCATGAGTAGTTATGTGAGGACTATTTTTGCTTACCTGTGGTGGCGGATATCGTGAAAATTGTGCATGGACCTTTGTCTTTGCTCATTGGTTTTCGCTGGTGTTCGTGTATTTAATGTGTAGCCCAAGACAACTCATCTTCCAGTGTGGCCCAGAGATGCCAAAAAATTGGACACCCCTGGTTTGAACCATAAAAAACTGCCAATTTCCAATAGTTTTTGATGTAAAAATGGCACTTTCAGATAGGGCGTTGTAGTACACACAGAAAACAAGGCAGAAGGAACCTGAAAAGTGCCTTTACCGCTAACCAAATCACTAAAACTCTGGCTTGGGTAGATGTCTAAGCACTGTGCTCCAGAAACCCCGGGAGAAGGGATGTTAATTCTATGGGGATGGCCCCGGACTGAATGCAGGCAGAGGGCACTCCTGGCAGGGGAGGAAGGGTGCACCTGACTGGAGACTTCATCCCTGCAAATCAAAACTTGTTCCTAGACCCAGAGCCACAGGAGCCAAGTAATAACAGCCCTTGCTCACTGGCAGGCACTGTTCTAATGCTCTACACCTATTAATTCGCTTGACCCCCCACCTCATCCCTAGCAGGTAGTCATCCCAATCTCACACATTGCAAAATTGAAACACACAAGGAGCGACTTGCCGGAGCCACACAGCTAACGGCGGAGCTGGTGTCTGCGCTCACGCCCACCAGGCCGTCCTGTTTTGGCAAACATAGCCAGTCTCTGGCCAGCACCTTCTCACTCTAGCCCCTCTTTCGGTGGGCCTGTAATTCTCTGCTTTTTTGCCTAGTTACTCTGTGGGACCCTAGCTTTGGCTTATCTTCCTTGGGCTCTGAGATGAGGTTGTATACCCGGAAGAACATTTGAGAGCAGCAGAGACCAAGCTGCACCATGAAGGGTGAACACTGGCTTTTATCAAATGCCTACTCTGTCGAGGTCTGCACCAGCCAGAAAACTGTAGTTTTGGTCCACAGTGGTGACCTCTGGCTAGTCACTTTTTACTTCTCAGAGCGCCATGTGTAAAGTGGGGTGTAACAATCCTCTCCCCCAGTGCTGAGCCTCAATGGGCCAGAGGATATGAACTTGCCTTAAAAACTGTACAGAGCTGTGTCGTGCCAGGGTGTGGGCGCATCCCCAGCAGAGTTCCTGCTGTGCTTGGTGCCGAGACAGCTGGTAACCCTAACTGCCATTTGGCAGGAGCTTCCTCAGGACCCATGTCTGCAAGGGTATTGATCACTTACTCTTTCAGTTTTTAATTTGTAGAAATGTCTTAACTGATACAGCAAATTGCTTGCAGACGTTTAAATGACAACAGTTTTCGAATACGTATGTTTACATAAAATATGAATATTTTAACCGCAGTCTTCATGGGGAGTTCATGTTGCTTCATTACACAGCATCTAGGCCTGCACAGGGTCTTGCTCATCTTCCATCCCCTCCACAGTTTCCTTGCAGTGGTCAGCTGGTCCCTGGTTGAATATGTCCAGTGGTGGGGACTTCACCACTTCCCAGGATCATTCACGAAGTTCTTGCTTCTGTGGAAATAAACGCTGCCTCCCACTGTTCCCACCCATGACAGTACTATGTAGCTTTTGGCATATTTGTGATCATCCTTTAGCAACACCAAATCCATCTTTGGCCCTTACTAATGTTGAGAGATTTCAGGGACCCTCCCTTGCCTACTGCACCATCTCTTCCATTTCTGCAACTGCACTTTCTCAGGAAGCAGGGGACGGTGATGTCAGCCTAGTGGAGGCACACCCCAGCAGAGGGCACACGGAGGTGCCCTGCACAACCAGGGCTTGGTGGGCAGGAGTCCATACTATGAGGTGGGGACAGCTTGCCCAAGAAGCCAAGCTAGATGGAGTGGGGGGTAAGCAGGAGAGTGGGAGGCCCTGGTGTGAGTCTACCAAGAAGGCTTCCAAAGGCTCCCCATTGCCTATAGAACAAAGTCCAAATTCAGTTGGCTTCTAAGCCTTTGCTTCTTTCCTGACCAATTCCAATTCCCTTCTTTCCTATCCATGTGGCCATTCTCTGCTAAACTGTCACTTGTTAGTGCCTGCACACTCTGGGTACTTCCCAAACCTATGCCCCAACTCCCTCAGTCACTTCTCAACCTGCAAGGTTGAACAAAAGTGCCACCTCCTCCAGGAGGCCTTCCCTGACTATGCCCCCTTTTCCATCTCTGCTTTCATGACTTCCGGAAAACATCTCAGCAATTCATTCATGTGGGTGCTGTTCATGGAGGCTACTGACTGGCTCACTGCTGGGACCACCCACTGCACATTCTCAGCTAGAGCCCAGGCCAGGCTCTTCCCCCTCTTCCAGGCCCTGGAACACATCCCTCTACTACCATGCTGCTGCTTCCTCTTAGGTCTCAGATATCTGCTTAAATGTCACCTTCTCAGCTGTTGTAGGAAAAATGCCATGGAATAGGAAATTCTGATGGTCTATTCAAAGTCTGTTTATAGGGAAAAATGAAAGGGAATAAATATCAATATCAGCCAGAAATGAATGCTATCACACTTCAGCTCTTAGCACATCAATTTTACAGGTTCTCTTTTGCACATGAATACAACCCAGGATTCCTAGCCCACCCCACACACACCTACAACATGAGTGCCTTTCTAGAAACTGTTTTGGGATCTATAGGAGAGGGAGGTTCTTTACTCACAAGTAAAGAAACTTCAAAAGGCTAATTTATGCATTTGAAAAGAAATTCAAATGTATACTTCCAAATGAGAGGAGTTATGATAAAAAGGGTGGATGTGAACAAAGATTAAGAATTTGAAAATACATGTGAAAAGAATCATTAAGCTCTGTTGGCTCACAAGAACAAAGAGGGATACAACGGAAATCTCTGTGGGAGGGTCCTGCTGCTCTTCAAGGAAGTAAGGCGGCGTACTAGCTGGGTGTATGCTTTCATGATGGATTACAGAAGGGCCGATTTCAGCATTGCCTCCTTATCCCAAGTCGCCACAACCTGCGAATGCGCCAGGCCCCACCTTCCCCCCCCCACCCCTCGTTGCACACGTCACCCTTTAACACACTCTGATGCACTTGCTGTGCTCAGGGTGTGTGGCATGCCTGTCCCCATCTGAACGGACAGTCCCATAGGGAAGGGATTTAGGCGTGTCCTCAGGACCTAAAACACAGCCTGGAGCACAGTGGGCCCTCCTGGTCTGCTGAAAGCAGTGAAGGCCACTTCCCTCTCTCTTCTCAGAGCTGTGAGCACTGGAGGTACTTCTCTTCCAGACCTTCTGACCAGCACCTTCTCCAATACCAGGCAACCACGGCACAGCTAACTGAACATGGAGCCCCAGAGTGGGCCAGGCACAGGGCAAGGAGGAGAGAGACAGCTGGAGGCCTGGCAGGAAGGGAGGTCTTGGGCCATTTGGATTGGCTTCGTGGGCACCAAGAACAAAGGTTTAGGGAGGACCCATACGGCCGGCGCTCACCCCTCTTACACGCATGTGACAGGAGATGATGATTTGCTTCTGAGCCCACTTCCCCTTCTGGGCCAGCCAACTGGAAGCAAAAGATGGTCATGTTTGCTCTTTGACCCCTCCAATGGGCTTGACCCAGGGCCGGGCCCCACCACGTCTGCTGTCAGGGAGGGGCGTGGATGAGAGCTAGGTCTCTGGAGACCACCACTCTTGGCCCACTCGCCAACATACCAACAGTACCAGCAAGGTGATTCAGAACTCAGAAAATGGCACTTTTATTTTAAGACTTGATTTTTTTGCCATGATTTTCTACCGCTTCTTCCATGATGGTGTCGTCTTCTTCAATAGTGACCAGGACCTTCTTGCCCACCAGACCAAAGATGTCTTCAGGAGGGTAGCCTTTGGGTTCGCCCACCTTCACAGTGAGCATGTCCAGTGTCAGAATGGTGCCTTCTGGAATTTTCACTTTGGCCACAACAGACTTACCCAGCTGTGGATAAAATTAAGACTCAGTGCTAGTCTCACAGAAGTAACAAGTTCACGTTGCTTTACATTCAAGGTCCCCAACCAGTCTTCGCAAGGCAGCTTGGGAACAGTGACCCTGTTTTCCCCCAGTACCCACAGCAGTCACCTCACACATGGCAGGGACTCAGCCGATGAGGGATGGACTCAGGTTCAGAGGGGGCCCTCACAATAAAATGCAAAGGGAAGGGCTCGGGTCATGTCACCAAACAGAGCCAGGTCCAAATCCCAGCTGTGGCTGCTTCTCTGTAAAATGGGAAATAATAGTGCCTCCATCTTATCGGATGACAATAAGGGTTAGTGATAATATAGAATGCTCCTGATAAATAAAAATTATATCATTTACTTTTGTCATCATTTAGTTCAAGATCTCATTTTAAACATGGCGAAACTGAAGCCACAGAAGGCAGGTAACTTGGCTAAGGTTCCAAGGAGCTGGGTTGAGAACCTAGGATTCTTCATCCCTGGTCCACTGCTCTCAAGAGACAGGAACTTTATGGCTGCCTAGCTTAGTAAAATGAGAGTATGGAAGTCTCACAAGACAATGAGTATGACTGCTACTCAGGGGACAAGGAAGGGGGCCTCCAAGGACAGGGCAGATAGGACGGGCAGGCGAGCAAACTGAAGGATATGTGGGTATCTGAAGCTCATGACCAGCACTTCTATGTCTTGTCCACAATGCTGCTGAACAAATTATTTACTATATTCCTCTACATCCTCCTTGTCAGGGCCAAGGAATCAGCTCTGGAATTTAGTACGGAGGCAAAACGTCTACCAATGACCAATTACCAGATTATACATCCTGTTACACTTCACTGTTTGCTCAGGGATCCAGAAGACTTAGAACCGAATTAAGCACTCAGCTCCCATTCTGTTTTCTGGTACAATTCTCTCCCCTTTTCCTCTATCAGGCAGTTTGTTTCTTTCTGCTATTATTGCGATTTCCTGGTGTCCATGCAGGTCTTTAATTTGAGGGAAGTGAGTAGGGCGCGACTAGAATAAAAGATGACAACCTTCCTCTGCATGCCTGGTGGTTGACCTTCGCCTTCACCCAGACAGCCCGCAGCGGATTAGGGGTGTCTGCACTCCTGGAAGCCCCGGGGCGCCTGCCTCTATGACTCAGAGGCCAGGACGGGTCTAGGCCAAGGCTTCCAAGAAGCCCAGAAGGTCAGTGTGCCAGACAGTGTTCCTTGGCCTCACCATCCCCTCTGTCTAAAGGTCAGGGCTACACAGCTCAGACTGCTCCCGAGAGAATATGTGCATCATTCCCTGACAACCCCCGTGACAACCTGCCGCCCCCACCCACCCAGTGCCTCCCCTGATTAGAGATACCTCCATGTACCACTGGCCCTTCTCCCACTGCCTCACGGAACCCCCCTGCCTGGATGTTTCTCCAGGCTTTCCTCCCCAAGGGACCCCAGACTTGACCTGCCTGGGTGCCTCACAAGGCCCTGGACCCCACCACCACCGCGTCCGTGTCCTGGAGTCTAGAGCTCTGTGGCGGCAGACTTCAGAGACTCAGTGAGAAACTAATACAATCCTCGGCCGCCAGAGGAACCTCTGAGGTTCCCTTCAGTAGAATGTTTCTCCCACTGCTGACGTGAGCCCGGAGAGAGAGACTCAGAGGGTGCGGGTGACAATCCTTCATCATCTCACTGGCCTGGGCTCAGGCAGGGCAGGCACTGACTCTCCCCGGCAGGGAAGCCCACTCTAGCCCACTCTAGCCCTCTCGGACAGTGGAACCCACCTTCTCGTTGCAGGCCACCTCACAGGGCAGCAGCCGCTTGATCGGGGAGCCCATGGCCCTTTCCACAAGGCGCACAGACCGCACCAGCTCGGCCAGCTCCCCGGGCTCCAGCGAGGCAGCATGGTCACTCCCCTTCCAGGTCTTGTCCAAAGTTAGGTGACGCTCCAGGACCTTGGCCCCCAGAGCCACGGCGGCCACAGATATTGCTATGCCTGTTTCATGCCCAGAGTACCCTATGGGAATGTCAGGAAAGAGCTTCTGATATTCCTTTAAAATAGACAAAGAAAAAAACAAGGTTAAATATTGTGGTACCTTATGCATATATTCCAGAGTCAGGCAGATCTGGGTCAGAGTCCCAGCTTAGCCGCTCACCGTTGGTGCAAATACGGGCAAGACACTCAGGCTCTCTGGGCCTCTCCTCACCGGAGATAGTAATAGCAGTTGAGGGCTGCCATAAACGCAGGAAAAGCACTCGGCCCGCTGTAGGTGCTCAAAAACTGGCTACTGTCATCAAGAATGCCTTTTAAGAATGGGTCACACTGCGCCAACCACCAGGAATAATAGCTATACCTGGATGCCTAAACTCATTCAAAAAGCATCTGGCCCTGGCCAGGGGGCTCAGTTGGTTGGGCATCGTCCCGTAAACTGAAAGGTTGCAGGTCTGATCCCTGGTCAGGCACATACCTAGGTTGCCGGTTCACTCCCTAACTGGACACAACCAATGGATGTTTTTCTCTCTCTCTGTCTCTCCCCTTGCTCCACCCTAAAATCAGTAAGCATATCCTCAGGTGAGGATTAAAAAAAAAAAAAAGGATCTGTCACATTTAATTAGCCCGAGCTGCTGAAAGCATGTGTGCTATATGCACAAATATCATCATCAATAATATATACATACAGCCCAATCTCGAAACAATTCTTTAGTGGAAATGCTAAATAATTCATCTGTTATCTATAATTCACTGAATGCAACAACAGACATCTAAGTTGAGTGAGTCTTGTCAGTGAGAGTGACCGGAAAGCTTAAGTACACTAGAGGGACCCAGATGGGGTTTAACGGAAGACTGGGACCGCTGAGTGGCAAAGGCCTTGAACGGCAGGCTGCAAGGGTGTGCGATGGACAAGGAGTGAGGGTTGCCAGGTCGGGGAATTCGAACTGCTGCAACACGGTGGGCTGGGCCCGAGATGGGAGGGCGGGCAAGTTAACACGCACCGTGCCCTGGAATCAGAGTGTGGATAGACAGGAGAGCACCTCAGGTGGGTGTGAAAAGGCAGGGGGACCATGCCACACAGAGGGAGAAACTCGGGGAAAACATTGGAGTCGTGTGCACCACATTGATGACACCTGTGCTCTCTGTGGGACGGGACTAAGAGAACACTTACTTCCTGTGTTCAGTAATTCAGAGCTATTTGAGCTTTTAAAAATCATATTTAAATTTTAAAAATAACAGCATTCAGAGATGGCTAAAAATAGAGAAAAGACTATCAACTGGGAGAGATGGAAAGTTTAGGTGAAATGATACAGTGTCAGTTTTCAAAAGGTTGATTTTTTCAAGTGAGATATGAAGACTGTAGTGACATGTACGAAAGTTTACACTATCATGAAAAAAAAGTCCAATACTGTATTGAAAGGAACATGTAAAAGGAAAACTGGTCAACTGCAGTATCACAATTACATGTGTGTATATGTATTCAGAATTACACTAATATTACTATAATGCTTTTGTATGATGACTACATGTGTATAGCTCTAATTAAGTTAAGCTTCAGGTGCTGATGGAGTTGGCCGAGACAGTACGAGACAGAGGAGTCTTGTCCCAGCTTTGCCACCAAACTGCTGTGAGATCTCAGGCAAGTAAGTCCTTTTCCCTTTGGGACCAGACCTCATCATCTGCGATGGAGTTGGAGTAGACAAAATCCTGGGGGAGAAGTAGCTCCCTCAAGGCTGTCTCTGTAAACATTTTGAGCCTCAGGGATGCTCAGAATTATAGCAGAAAATTAACAGAGCTGGCAAATAACACAGAGCAGGAAAAGCCAGAAGTTTCAAGGTCACCTACAACTCAACATGAAGAAAAACAGAAAGATACTTGTACACCAATGTTCCTAACAGCATTATTCACAATATCCAAAAGGTGGAAACACCCAAAATGCACATGAATGGAGGGATAAGCAGCATGTGGTACACGCACACGATGGGGTATTATCAGCCTTAAACAGGAATGAAATGCCGACACACGCTACAATGCGGATGAACGAGGAAGACATTATGCTAAGTGAAAGGTGATACAAAAAGACAAATACTGTGTGATTCCACTTGTGTGCAGCACCTAGAGAAGTCATCATAGAGACAGAGTGGGACGGGGCTGCCAGGTGCTGGGGGAGTGGGAAACGGGCCATCAGTGTTTAATGGGTTTAGCTTCCATTTGCGAAGACGGAAGAGCTCTGGAGAGGCAAGGTGGTGACAGCAGCACAACAATGTGAACGTGCTGAATGCCCCCGAACTGTGCACCTACAAATGGTGAAAATGATAAGCCTTTGGTTTCACCACACGCACACACGCGCACACACACAAGACAGCACACCAGGAAAAGATACAAGCCAGCAATTCTCAGAAGAGGGACCTCTAATGGCCAATACATATACACGGGTAAAGAAGATGTACACAGACAATTATCAGGACTTAAATTTTATAATGGGCGAGATTAAGATTAGTTTTAAGAAAATTTAATTTATAACCACCCTATTTAGAATGCATCTGGTTCTTTAGCTGCACAGTTGGTTCTAATTTGATTCTGTAACAGCGACATTGTCAAAGGAAGCATGTCAACGTTGGCTAGAATTTTGGTTGTGAAAGAGGCTCCGTCTTCCCCACTTTAAATGTCCCAAGACTGTAAATGTCCCAAGACATTTACAGTGCAGCAGCCAGCGACACAAGGGCCCGCCCTCCCGCTCACCGGGATGACGCGCAGGTTGACATCCTCGGGCAGGAGCGGGTACGCGCTGGTGCACTGCAGGAAGCAGAACTTGGGGTTGAGGGGCTTCACAAGCTGATAGACTTGCTTCATGGTGTCCATCGACTGCATCCCGCTGGAGATCACCATTGGGCGGCCTGAGTGACCCAATACCAACACCATCGTCACTTTCTTTTTAGTGGTTCTGATTCTCCCTCAAGAGCACCCCAACTGTTGGTTCTGCTCAGTCAACCGAACTTCACAAACATCTCTCAAATATTCTGCCAGCCACTGTGGAGGAACAGAGGTGAGCTTGGTGGGTTCCTGCCCTTGACCATGGGAAACACGGACTCCCCTCATCCCCCAGTATTATAGTTTAGGAAAGTGAGCTAAAGGAATTAGAGGAGGAATTTCAGAAGTCTGAGGAATTTCACATGCCTCAGAGAAAGGTGAGCGTCTCATTGGAGTAAGAGGCTGCACTGTGTGGTAGGGTCAGCACAGACTCCAGATTCAAAAGCATGAATGAGTGTGAGGCCCAGAGCTGCCACTCACTGGCCAAGTGGCCTGTCGATGACATACCGTATTTTGCTGTGCATAATGCACATGTTTTTGCCCAAATTTTTTGAGGGAAAAATAAGGATGCACATTATAGATAGGTAGTGCCTAAAATACCTTGTATCTATTCTTGTGCTTCATAATTGTCACATAAAATTTCTTGTATCATAATATGTCCAAAAATAAATGCTAAAATTCCTTTATAATACAAAACACAAGTATCTAAATACAAACAAATAAAAATTTGAGTTAAAAAATCAAAATGAAAGATTTTTTTTCCTGAAAGTTTGGGCCAGAAACATGGGTGCGCATTATACATGAGAGCACATTATACACAGCAAACCATGGTAAATACAAAGCATCGTAATTACATGACCTGCTCCGGTCTCAGCATTGCTGCGAGAATCGAATGGGATCACTCACATTGTAAACCCCTCCTGACAAACGGTAACACGCATTGCAGTACCAGACAACACACCTACAGGCTGTTTCCCAGTCAGAGCTTCCTCTAAGAAGTTTTACAGACAGCCATAGCCTCAATTTGGTATAATTTCTTACAGATTAAAAATAATTTTTAATTAAATCCTTGTAACAACTGTGCCACCCTCGAATGCTTCCCTTTCAGGTCAGCACAAGAAAAAGTGGAAGTACGTGCAGACTGAAGAGACTTTTCTGAAGTCTGATTTCACGAGAATCCTTTAGCTGCCACTAAAGGGGTAAAAATATGTTTGGACTCCCTCAGATTTTATGACAAAAATTAAACACTCACCTTTTTTGGCTGTTTTTTCCAGATAAGGAAAATTATTAGTGTCCCCAGATCCAACTTTGAAAAATGGAACATTCAGTTCATGCAGAAACTCAACGGCCATCTAGAAAAATCAAAAGAGTTCTTCTTCACCACTGTTCAAAACCACTGCTCTCAAGACAGGCAAAGAGCCACATAGGAAAAGAAAAATCCCTCCTTGTACCAACAGGAGGGACTCTCTCAACAACTTGAAAGGAGGCAAAGATTTGTTATCAGTCATTTCATTCAATTTCAAGCATTCTTTCATTCATAGCCACCCATCCATTTGTCCAGCAAACTGCGCGCTGGCCTGGCTGGCAACAAAATCCAGAAAAGACTCAGACCCCTGGCCAGATCTTCTTCCCCAGGGGCATGAGGCCCAGTGAACAAATTCAAAGGATCATGACCTAATCTTGACCCAGAAAACCAGGCAGTGAGAAAATGAATGTCCCTCAAAAGGCCTTACCCTTTATGCAGAACCAGAAAGCCAGGAAAAGAGGCCATTTCAATCCTTGCCAAAGCAGAAAAAAATGGAGCATTTGACGGCCCAGCCCTGACACGGTGATCCACAGCTGGCAGGGCCTATCAAACCCAAGCCCTTTCAGACCCCAAACTCTGCCGCCTACAGGGAAAACCTCAGTTGCTTTGTTTTGTTTGGGTGGCACAGTGTCATTAATTGAAATCACCTACCTAGGGCCCTTCACCACCCTTATCTGGGATTCATCGATAACACCATCAAGTGTAGGAAACACTTGATGGAGGAATCAGAGGACCACAAGTTTTAAGAATAAAATCCCAGTTTGCTATCAGCTTATAAGAACTCCCAAACTACTTTTTATTACTATTTTTAAAAAAGATTTTATTTATTTATTTTTAGAGAGAGGGGACAGGAGGGAGAAACGAGAGGGAGAGAAACATCAATATGTGGTTGCCTCTCACATACCCTGCACCAGGGATCCTGGCCTGCAACCCAGGCATGTGCCCTGACTGGGAATCGAACAGTGACCCTTTGCTTCACAGTCTGATGCTCAACCCACTGAGCCACACCAGCCAGGGCTTATTACTAATTTTTAAAAGTTGAAGCTGAAAATCAGAAGTGGGAGAATCAATGTGTCGCAATGTTTCCAAATATCTGAATTCTATCTGTCCTTGAGTGCTGCCCAAGTCTGAGAAGTTCGGTCGACTTGATGAACTAGTAGGTCAGTGCTTCTCGTGCCCTAACTTGGGTTCATGAATCTCCCAGGAATCTCAGTAAAATGAAATGCAAACTCTGATTATCAGCCTAGGGTGAGGTCTGAGAGTCTGCATTTCTTTTTCTTTTTTTAATTTATTGGGGTGACACTGGTTAATACTATGATAAAACTGTAGAGATTTCAGGTGCATTTTTAATAAGTTCCAGGGTAATGCCAAGGCTGGTGCTCCATGAACTACACTCTGAGTAGCAAGGAGCTAGGTCACCATGCCTCAGAATCCAAAGGGCACAGGGGTGGTGAGGAACAGTATGAAGAGGTCACCCTGCCAACAGGCTCTCTAACCAACCCACCTCGGCCTGAGCTCCTGTCCATCTTCCACGTGGGCAGCAAGCTACTCTGATCGCAGTGGCTGCACTCAGAGACTCACCCCCCTCACGTGTGAGCCCCCAATACTGTACTGGTTGGAGCCGTCAGAGAGCCATACAAGGGGCTAACCAGTCAGTGAGCGAACACTTCAGTTTGCAGCCCCCTACATCCAAGAGACACTGTCCTGTGAGACCCAAGCGTCATTCCCCTCCAAGTGTGCCAAGCCACCTTTGCTGAAGTTCTTGCTGCCACTACCTCCCTTCTGCTTTATTTTTCTTCCTCTTGTCTTTCCTTTCCGTATTTTTCTAGCTCATTCTCTCCTTATGAGCCTTAGGGTGGAACTGAAAAACATTCTTTAATATGTTTATTGAACAAAGTCAAATTTTTCCACACCTCTCACTCCATCTGGCAGATGAAGAAAGTGTTCTCTATGTTCAGAGGGAAAGCCCTATGCTAAGTTTTCTTCTATCTAATGTTCAACTTTTGAGAAAGTGGCTTGTGATGAAAAAGGCCCCAAGGACATAAAGAGATGAATGAGCTCACTCAGGAGAGGCGCAGAGCAAGCAGGGACAAGGAGAGGCCAAATGCAGAAAAAAAGCACTATGCAAAAGCTTACCTGGAGGTTGTAAAATTTACAATTTTGTAGTGAGAAAAAAAAAATGGGCAAATTCTGTCAAACGGATAGGCACGCCTCATTTTGCAGGCCTCCTGGGGAACCATCCCCACCTAGTGGCCATTTAGAAGACTGCCATTTTAGATTGATCTCTACAAACAGTGCCAACTTCGGTCACTGGGGATGATGCCAGCCCTTCACAGCGAGGGCCCTGCATCAGTGCCAGCAACCCCCTTCTCTCTGTGGACTCCTTGGCTTCCCCCAGCCCTGCCCAGCTGGCTGCCTGTCCCCTTTCCACCTGGGGGTGGAATGCAGCAGGCAGCCTCACAACTTCTCCCCGCTCCCACCCCACAGCAAGATGCCATTTTGTCCTGGCTGAGTTGTTCAGTTGGTTGGAGTGTCGTCCCATACACTGAAAGGTTGCGGGTTCAATCCCCAGTCAGGGTGTGTACAGGAGGCAACCAATTGATGTTTTTCTCTCACATCAATGTGTCTCTCTCTCTCTCTCTCAAATCAATAAATATCCTTGGATGAGGATATATATATATATTTTTTTAAGGCTTTTTGGAGTCTGCCCTGGGCATCCGACTGGGTTAAAAACCCAGAAAAGGCCCCACCAGCAAACTGGTTTGGGTGAAATGCTGCACTGCCAGAGCTCATTCTCACAGTGTGCCTTCATTTGGGGGCAGGGGAATGACCAATTCTAAATGAATTGAGTAATTAATGAGGATAGACAATGTGTTGCCAGAACCCCCTTTCCATATCACGACCTGTGAGAAACTTTGGGGCCCGCTGATCTAAGGGGTAACAGAAGAGAGGAGCTGGGGCCTTTCTAAAGCTCCTACCACTCACCTCAGTTGCGGGATCCTGTAGAAAAGGAAAAAGAAGCCCGTGGTGATGAGTCAGAGGGGTGCCCAGGGTGAAGAATGATGAGGGGGAAGCTTGGAACCAGAAAAAGGATGGGTCTGCCCTCAGCCCAGCGGCCTGCCCTCGGCCCAGGGGCCTGCCCTCAGCCCAGCAGCCTGCCCTCAGCCCAGGGGTCTGCCCTC